>JAOXJP010000003.1:7210029-7234762 GCA_025762735.1 Platanus orientalis | reverse complement strand
ACCCAAACCTGACCCACATATTAATCGTGTCAAAGCGGGTCGACCCGCTTTGGCCCGAAACACGTTTACAATCAACCCTAACCTGGTTATTTTGTGTTGGGTTCATAGGATGTGTCAAGCATTGCCACCCCTAGGTGAAACCCTGCTTTCTTCTCTCTATCCTAGGCTCTTTCATATTGCCCCCCACAAGAATGCCTTAATCTCTGAGATTCTCTCTAACTCTCCTAATGGTATCTCCTAGAATTTGCTATTTTTTAGAGTTCCTCTTGATTTGGAATTGGGCTTGATCTCTTCTCAACACAACTCATTTCAAGTGTTTTTCTGGATTGTTTCTTTTTGCATGATGAATACTAAGGACACTCTACAAAAGAGACACCCCTGCATGATGATATCCTTCCACATATGTGTTCTTTGTATGGAGTAAGGGGAATTTGGCAACCATATCATGATGCACTACCCTTTCTCTCAATGCATTTGGGAACACTTTCTATTCACAATACCTCTTGGTTGGGTCATGCCATACACCACACTTGACCTTACCAGACAATGGTATGTTCCTCATTCTAACTCAAAAGGCAAGAAATTCAGGGTTTCTCTCCACGGCATTTTCTAAAACATATAGAGAGAAGAAGGATCTTTTAAGGCTCATCTAGATCCTATTCTCAGCTCATTGACTCCATCACAGTTGAGGTTAGCATCGTGGGTTATGGTATGAAAGGAGTCAGTTGGCTCTCTATCAATGATCTCACCAGGGATTGATACTCTTGTATTTTCTATGCTGCTTAGTGTATAATATTGTACCTTGTAAATTCCTTCATATTTTCAACCTTCTCGGTTGCTGTTCTTTTGAGTTCCCCAATTTTTCTTGTGATCAATAAATTGTCATTCATAAAATAATAAAAAAAAACAATATAGATCCTCTCAAACGAACCAACAATGCATATACAGTTCAAAGACACAAGCCGACGCATGTTTTAATCGGACATCAAGCAAGCTTCATTTTTTAAAATACCAAAATCAAATATTTCTTGCAAAAATGGAAAAGAAACAAGCAAAATAGACAATTATCCATATACCATTGTTCGCTCAAGACGGCAGCTTCCCCGAACGGAAAATGGCGAACTTCGAAACCTCCGAATAGGAATAACTTATCCCATTCTCCGTCAAAAACTCTTCAAGCAACTTCTTGACTCTTTCCGGCTCAGCACTCTCGCACTCGATCTCATAACACGTTCCGAAATCATACTGTGTCTCGTCTAGCTCCAACTTCAACCCTTTCCAATCATAAACCGCACGGACATTCCTGAACCCACCCAAACACACAAAATCCTTATCACCAACCCCAAATTCCTCCTTCACCCTCTTCAAGATCCTCGACGAATCAACAGACCCAAGCCGCCAAGGCTCGGCGACACAAGCGCGGCCGATCGAGGGATCCATGTCCTCCTCATCTTCTTCAACGCGACTGATTCCATCAACAATCACGGCTTTCGCTTTAAGAGAGGCGACGCAGAGGGAGTCACCGTCGTAAAAGCGGAGGCGGAGGACCGCACGCTTCGATGAGAGCTCGGCCGCAGCACCGTCGAAGAAAACGTTTTCTTGGAGGTGGGTTTTGAGGTGGAAGGGCGAGAGGACATCGGAGAGCTTCTGGTGAGCGGCGGAATCCGGAAGGCGGAGCTTGACCTCAATTTCCATGTAGATAGGGTTAGGGTTTAAGGGGGGAATGGGAAAGGATGGTGGGGTTTAGGAAGAGATGCCGAGGCGCTGGGATTTGGTGGAAGGGTCCTTGTTGCGGTCTAGCTGGTGGAGAAGAGAGGCGGCGCCGGTTGCCTGAGCGGCGGTGGGGGCGGAGGTGAGACGCTTGCGGGCTTCTTCTAATTCTTCTTTGTCTTCGACCTTGACCTCGATCTTGCTGGGTTTTCTTCTCAGCATTTCTCCTTTGGTTCGCTTTAGTTTGAGTGGTGCTGGATAGAGACAGTATTGGTGAGGACAATTTTGACTGAGAATTGATTCGATAGCAGCATTCTCAGAGAGGAAGGAGGGCGAAGGAGGCGAATGGTCTCTCCCTTTGGAAAGGATTTTATGGCTCTAAATCGCTATACTCAGGGTAAATACCGTGCCCGAACCGGCCGGTTTGTCTAGGTGTTTGGATACGCCGTGTAAGTAAATCATACTCCAAATAGACACCTTACAAATGAATTCGGATCTGCTGAAATTTATTTTTCAGAAAAAGAAAATGTTGAAAAACCAATCTCAACACGACATATAATACTTTTGATAAACATTTTAGTTATCCTACCTATTCACTATCGTTAAGATTTTTCTTTGCTCTTGTTTAGTAGGGATTTCATGTCATGATAGGAGCCAAGGATTGATTTTCCAGCATTTTTGTTGAACAACAAATTTCAGCAGATCCCAACTCCTTACAAATGTTGATCCTATTGCTAAACCCTTAATCAGGGCATATAGAGGCCCCTCCGGATCACCAATTCACCCCCTCCCCCACCTAATGTCGTCACAGCAAATGAAAGGAATAAAATAATTGATTTTGTTGCGTATTTAGCTTTAAAAAATTATGGAAACATTGGAAAAATTTTACATGAATGTTTTAAAAATGATAAAACAAAATTGTAAAATTTTTGTATGAAGTTTTACCGTTTTAAAAATTAAATTTTTTTTTTTTAAATAAAAATTAATAACATTACTACAACAAGGATTGGAGTGGAGTTCTTATTTTTATTCTATAATCAACAGTACAAAGATTAGCTTGAACATATTAAGTCAAGTCAAAATTATATATATATTAGTAAATTTAGTCATCTTTTGTTAGTATTGGTAAAATTTTGAATTTTTTTATATTCCTTAGAGCTTCATTTCATCACCCCTAAAAGTGAGAAAAATTTGACAAAATTTCATACCATGACTCAAAAGAGATTAATTTACTACATGGTGAAGAACTTTTGAGTTGAAATTTACCACATAAGTACGGGTTACAGCCAACATATGAAAGCCTTTTCGGCTGCAAATTGGAAAAATTCTTCGGTCACTCAGAATTTTTGGTTAGGTCAAACTCATCCCATATGTTTACCGGCACATTTATAAATTATACTGTATAATTTGCAAAATTATTGCTAAGAGTACGGCTTTGGGTGTGAATTTGAATGCCATTATATTTTAATTCACCACAGAAAGAAAAACAAAAAAAACCAAAGTCTAATACAACATGTGGCCTGAATTAAACTTATTGCTGTTTTAGGTTTGGATTGAGCAAATTAGACTCCGCTTGGTTACCCTGAGGATTTGGTAACCTGAGATCAGCCTAAGGTGAGACCAACATCAGGGGCTAAAACATTAGCGCTAAAAAGTGAAAAGCATCCCCAATCACTTTTTAGGTACTGTTGTGCCGGCCCCTAATGTCAGTCTTACCTTAGGCTCACTTTAGGGGTCACACCAAATCTGAGGTGGGATTAAATGAACAAATGATCTATCATAGAATTTGTAAATCCTACCATTAGGAGCCTTAAAAATGCTCATTTTTATCATGTGTTACTCACAAAGGCCGAATGTTTAGGATTAAAAATGTAAAAATAAATTTCAAATGGATAAGTAGGTATCATTAAAATGAGCAAATGTTCTACTCCCCCATGTTCTCTAAAAACAAAAAACAAAGGGTAATGTAAAAATCATAAAAATGGTTTTTAAAAATGGAATAAATGTTCTGTCTAAGATTTGGTGTCAGCACACCAGGAATGTCAACGTCCCCTGGTGTCCTGGACACAAATCCTGGACAGGACTTTTGCTCCATTTCAATAAAAGAAAAAGCATCAGATCCCAGGCTTTGTATATGTGAGCATTATGGAGTAGACAGTTTAGGAGCTAAGCATTTGCTCCCACACAAAATGGAGTGTATAGGGTTAAAACTGTTAAAAAAGTGTTCAAATGAACATTTACTCAATATTTAAAAGAGGCACCAAATTCAAAAAACCATCATGTGTTAACCTATGGTGAGAGGAAATGGTTAGACATACAAGTTATGAGACATGACATTTGATCTTTACAAGTACAAATGTTCTGTCCCAAAATTTGTATGACCCCACCTTGTTCCAAAGACAAAGGCTGGTTGTATACTGATAAAACTGTAAAAATAGTTTTAAAAAAAAGAAAAACCATAAAAATGGAGTGTATAGAGTTAAAACGGCAAAATAAATGTTCGAATGAATATTTGCTACCAATTCAAAAGAGGCACCACAAACCAAAAAGGAGAATAATTGTCTGTGTTAAAAAAGGCCTATGTAGGTTTGCTATTGATTGATACATGAAGTGTATTTGAATTTGAAGTCTCTTTTTCTTTGCACATGAACACTTTTTTGAACCCCGAACACAATATCTGTCATCTTATAATTCACCCTATAATTCAACATAAATACTGGAGAGACTTTGTCATCATACAACATTTTCTTCCTTCCAAAAATTATCACTGTCGGCATGTGGAGTGAGGACATGGTGGGATATACAAATTCTGGGACAGAACATTTGTTCCTTGATTTTAGACTAAAAGTTGATTTTTACCCTCCTAGGGTGACCCGAGTAGGGGTATCAATGAGTTGAGCTTTGCCCAGTTCGGCTCAGGCTCGTCAAATGAAGGCCAAGCTCAGGCTCGGCTTAAGCTTGTGAAGCTAGGCTCTGACTCAGTTTGGCTCAGCTCGCCAAAAAGCCCAACATCCTAATGAGCCTAATTTGTCTGATTTGGACATTAATATTGTGATAATATATAATACTATTAACCAAACCAAGCTCTTAGTGAAGCTTAGCTCAAGCTCACTTAGGAAATGAGCTTAAATCAAAGCTCAGGCTTGGCTCTTAACAAGTCAATCCGAGCTAGCTTGGCTCATTAACAGCCTTAGATCTGAGTTCATTACAAGGGCATTTTGGTAATTACACACAGTAACAAAACACTCTTTTGGTATTAGTCTAAGTATCCCTTGTGTTGGCCAAACACACCAAATGTGTTCGCTTCATATAGTATGAGAATTCCAAACTTGCCATTAGCATCTCTCTTTGAATGACCTCAAGGCAACCAACGAATTAAAAAAATCCTTGCTTTTTCTTGAATTTTTGTTTAAAAAAAATGTAACAACAACAACAACAAACAGCCCTAGAAGAATGCTGTTTGGGATGAACCAATTTGTGAATACAAACGGATAATGTGGTTAAACAAGTAGATTCATTTTAAGCTACCAGATATACCAGAACCGTGTGTGCTGTGTAATCTAACAATGAAATAAAGAATTTTGATTGGATTTTGTTACAAAAATTAGATTTAGTTACTTTTAACTGACTAATTAGAATCCTGCATTCCTGTGTGCTCTATATAAACTTTATTTAAATGTCTTTGTTAATTAACATGGTTTGCCCTATAACGCTTTAATTTTCTGCTCTTCATCAGTTTCGTAGGGGGTTGATATAGCTGGTCTCTTCAAGAAATTTCACTTCTAGCTATGGAATGTGGATCCTCTACAGTTGAAATAAAATAACTTGAAATTGATTTCAAAATGCAACATGTATGGAAAATTGCAAAGAATTTAAAAATCCAAACAAATTTCGGCAGGAGCTTAAATTTTGTTAATGCAGCTTAACATACCATATAAGATCCTGGATTCTTGCTATGGGCTCTAAAACCTGTATTGCGAGTGATTTTCTGTAATTTGGAGAATTGATGTGTAAAATTCTAGACCTTCCATTTGACAAGAAAAAGCTGATCATCTGCTGTTGCATGCACAACAGGGGGTTGTCACTCTTGTGCCTATCACACCAAATGCTAAAAGCATCCAAAGGGTCCCTAATTTGTCTTGTTTGAACATTGTTATTGTCACAGTATATATAGGAAAAGGATGTTCTATCCATGATTTGGTGTCTAGGATGGTGTCCAGGACACGACGGACTGTCATATATATGGAATAAAATACATATTCCATTTCAAAGAAATGCATCACCCACCCATTTTATTTCATACGAGATCCCTTGGGGTCCTGAACATCATCCTAGACACCAAAACCTAGACATGACATCCTTTCCCTGTGTATGTGTGTGTGTGTGTGTGTGTGTATATATATATTTCTTAACCAAACAAAACTTTTAAAGAGTCAAGCTGTTAGTGAACTGAGCTTAGCGCGTGAAGCTTGGCTACAATTCAAGAAATGAGCTTAAGGCTCATCTCAACTCATGATGAGCTAAGCTTCGAGCCGAGCCAAATTAGTTTGGTTTATTGGAAGCCCTAAACTTGTTGATTGCAAAGCAGATTTGCTACGAGAAGAAAATGTTCTATGATGACAAAGTGTCTGTAGTGTTTATGGTGACACATGCAAAGAAGTGTTCAGGTGTACAAAAAAAGAGACCAAATTCAAAAAGTAAAAGATGTTCTGTCCAGGATTTGGTGTCCAGGGATGCCATATGGAATAAAATGGGTTGCTGATGCAATTTTTGAATATGGAATATGTATTTTATTCCATATGATGACCCTCGGTGCCCTAGACACCAAATGATGAACAGAACATCCGTTCCCAATTCAAAAACACATCATGTGCAAATCAATGGGACCCCTACGTAGGCCTGTCAATACCACAGAAAACCCATGTTAAAAGACATAAAACCCATGTCATTTTGTGTTCATGTTACTACATATCTTTGTAGGCCATTGGTTTTTGGTAAGGTAAGAGCAACGACATATTATAACAAAAAAAAAAAAAAAAAAACTTTAATTAACCCAAGACAATATTATTTAATCATTAATCATATCAGTAAAAAATTAAAGCATTGAACTTTGAATCTTCCTCTCACAAGCCCCAGATTTTAAAGCTCATCATAGTTAAAGCTAAACTAAAACCCATGCATTATTAAACAAATCATTAAAAAAAAAAAATGTGACATTGAATTTGGATCTTTCTTCTCACGAGCACGCAATGCTAAAGCCCGCAGGAGCTAAGCTAAACTGAGTATCCCATGCATATTTGAATTTGATGGAAGAGAATCCATATAAAGGCTGACCGCCATTGAGAAGGCATAAGTCACCGTCGACGCTAAAGATGGAAGGGTCGACACTCTCGGCTGTACTGAATCCAGGGCAGCTAAGTCTCACATCTTCGTGCGAGCAAGTGCAGTTGTTACTCACCGTCACCTCGAACTCCGGCTTCCCTTCGATCACTTCTCCGGTTTGGGTTTGCGAAACTGAAATGCTGTTCAGAGAACATTGGCAAAACCCTGCAATTTCAATAATAATAAGAATGATTCTTTACTGCTTTAATATAATAATAATAATAATAATAACAAGAACTCTTCTTCTTCTGGATCAAAATGGTTCAACAATAAAAGAAAGAAAAGCCTCACCCTTTCCAAGGAGACTGAGTATGAGAACTGTGTAGAAGAAAGACTTGAGGGCAGCTGCCATTGTAGAGAAATCTCCAAATGATGGTTGGTAGAGTCTTTTTTTTTTTTGTTCCTTCTCTTCGTTGGAATGGGAAGTTTCTGAGTTTCTTCCCCTTTTATGATTCTACAATACCACAAATATGGAAGATATTTATATAGAGGATTCTAACAAAAATGATATAAGATTCTGGGAACCAATGTTCTGTCCAGGATTTTGTATGTCCTACTGTGTCTTACACAGAGGATGTGTACATAGGGTTAAAACTGTAAAAAAAAGTTTCCAAATGAAAAAATATTTACCCATAAAAATGGGGTGTATATTGTTAAAATGATAATTAAAAAAAAATGTTCAAATGAACATTTGCAAATTATTTTTAAAGAAGCACCAAATTCAAAATCCCATAACATGTCATGTGATGAGAGGACATAATAAGACGTACAAAATCCTATACAGAACATTTGTTCCCCAATATTTTTCTTTTGGTAAACTAATGAAGATTCTGTCTCTAGAAAAATTCGAAGTACAAAATTAGCAAGCCCCTATTTATTTGTTTATTAAGATGCTTTGGAAAGTTTTGAGTTGGAACATTTCCATTTGTTTATTTGTATGTGTTGGAAAGTGATTGGTTGCAACTGATTTTCCAAGTATTTGCTCTATGCGTTGTGTTCAATTTATTTCCATTTTTTTGTTCTGGAGAATTGTTGGAAAGATGCTTAACAAGTGGTCGAGTAGATTTCCACCGTCCAAAAGGAAGGCCACTGAAGAGCCATTGAATAGAGGTGGCAATTGGGTGGTTCAGGTCGGATTGGGTTGGGTCGGATCAGGTTAGCAAGAAGTCAGCTCGAATCCATTTGTTTAGAAAACAGGCTGAGACATTCCTATTTCCTAACCCCTCTGTAATCCATCTCTAACCCACTCATTTATTCTTTCTTAACATAAAAAATTCTACTTAATATCATCGATAATAAATATGATGATAGGTTTAAATAATCTTTTTTGATACTTTTTTATTTTGTGTATTCAATTTATTTTATTTATTGGTAAGGAGAATAAGCTCAATTTCATTCAATAGAAATTTCCACAAAATCACATGTATCCATTGCTGAAATGGAGGTTATTCTTTGAGGGTAGGATATACCATTCCACTTTAGAGAAATGCATCCCGTAGCTGCTAAGGCTGCCATATCATGGGCTGTTTTGTTGCAGTATCTTAGAACAAATAAAATAGTCACCTGAAAAAGAGAAAAGCTATACTACGGCAATCCAAGATAATGTTTCAAAGCCTCCATGGAATATGAGCATGACAACAATAATGCAATATCTTTTAAACAATACTATGCTTTTAATTGCTTAGGCTGCGTTTGGTAACTCTCCCGAAAAGTGATTCTCGTTGCTTTCGTTCTCAGGATTTCAAAATAGGTGAAAATGGCATTTGGTAACTTCACATTCTCTTCCTAGATTCCACTCCCAAAATCAGTTAGGGAGTGGAATTTTGGGAGTTGAAAAAAGTAGCTTCTCTGATTCTGATTCTCAATTCTCGGTTTTTTTTTTCCTACTCATTGTATTACATCTTTATGATCATCTTTAAACATTTTCATCATTTTTATCAAGATTTCAATTTTTTTTCAATTTCTCTCTTCTACCGAACCAAACATGTTTCTCATTTTGGAATTCACTCTAAAGAATGCATTCTTGGTGGAATCAAGAATCAGGAAT
Source organism: Platanus orientalis (assembly GCA_025762735.1). Lineage (NCBI taxonomy): Eukaryota > Viridiplantae > Streptophyta > Magnoliopsida > Proteales > Platanaceae > Platanus > Platanus orientalis. The sequence continues at coordinate 7,225,623 of JAOXJP010000003.1, read as the reverse complement.
TGAGAGATGAAATTCGGGAGAGTTACCAAACTCAGCCTTAGTGTTCAACAAAAAATAAAAAGACAATAATATATAAGCTTAGGATTTTGCACTTTTGCCATGTAATGTTAGGGAAAAAATGCATTAAATATAAAATGCAAGCATCAAATTCAATATTTTTTTTTTCTTATTAAATAAAAAAAGCAATCATAATTGTTTGAAAAATATAGAAAAGGAGAAGAATGAACTATTTAGTAATCGTACGCAGTTTTAATGGCTGAACCTTGTCTGACTATGTTTATCTTCTCTTGTCAGCCAGTAGTGGCTGCTTCTGTGCATTGATTAAAAGCTTGAACCTCTGGAGGTTATTAATGCACTAAACAATTTTAACTCTTCTCTTTGCCTATGGATTATGATGACATGATGTGAAGGTGTAAGGACTGAAGGAAGAAAGGAAAAAGGAAATGTAGGTGAAAGAAAGAAAACCCTAGCCACCATCATTTTGTATACATAGAGTTGATATCCAAATACATTAGATTGGTATTACTAAACAGTACAGTAATGAGTCAGAATCATTAATCAAAACCTGTAAAACCTTGAAACAAAACTAAAAAATCTCAACCCAAATCCGCTAAAAAGACAGGTTACGAGTCAGATTCATTAACCAAAACCTAGAATTGCTAGTTTTACCTTTAATGAAGTTTCTACTTTTCTAAAAATCTTTATTAAGGAAGAGAGAGAGAGAGAGAGAGAGAGAGAGAGAGAGAACAAAAAATGTGGAGCTTTCACTCAATTTCCTGTGATTCTTTATCATTTAATTTAATTAATTAATTAATTAATTTTTTTTTTTTTGCTTTACTTCAAAAGTATTATAATCTTGGACTGGATTGTGCTTTTCCAGGTAGAGCATACCTGTAGAAAGAGAGATAGAGAGAGGAATTGATTCTGAGATAAATTGCATCCAAGAGTTAACTTGACCATTATCCCTTGCACATTAATTACCTTTAAAATACATGTTTATGACACCTTCTAGCTTTGGATTGATTAGTTTTGAGACATGAACTAGAACTCTTGACATTGATCCAATTTTATTTTTTACAATCAAAACTTAGAAATTCTCACGAACTTTGTTTTAACAACAAATTATAAATAAAAAAATATTAATGAAAAATATTCAAGAAATTGTCTAATCTATAAAATTATGAAAGAATAAATGGAGAGAGAAATTAGGGAAAGATTTTTTATTTGTTCTATGTATTTAAGAAATATGTTATTTAAAGATTAGATTGGTTAAGGAGAGATTTGGGAGAAAAAAATGTAATTTTATATAATAATTAATTTGAATTAAATTAGAAAAGAGTGACAATAAACATTTATTACAATTAATTTGAATTAAATGAAAGAAGAGGGGTAAATGTTGCATACTCAATCATGAAGAAAAAATATTGTGGCTGTGGTGTCCATGTGCCCTTGTAGCATCCCTTAATTCTACTAATATGTATAATAGATAATATCGTATAAAGATTTAATGAGGTAAATTAGTATAGACAAGTTAGGCAAAGAAATAAAGAGAGTTAGAAGAAAAATGAGTTGGGGGCGTTAGACGTTAATAGAGGTAATTTTGGAAAAAAATAAAATAAATAAAGGATGAGAAAATTTAGGAGAGAAAAGAGGTGAGATTTTACACTTTGAAGAGTTGATGTGTCAAATTCTAATAGGTATTAGATTTGATTAAAGTACAAGTGTCACATTTTAATAGAGAAAGAGGTGGCACCTCTCAAAAACCAACAAAGATCAAAAGAAAAAAGAAAGGGGTATTCAATGTGGCACCCCCCTTTACTTTTATATAATAGAATAGAATAAATATGATTTATATCATTATTTACTAATTTAATCACTTTTCCTATAATCTCTCTCATTTTTTTCTTTAAACTTTTCCACACATTCTGCTTCCTTAATTAATGACCTAAATCTTTCATTCAACTAAAATTTCATTTTTAGTTAGTTAATTAATGCCCCTCTTCATTTTTATCCCTAAATTATCTTTTCATTAACAATTAAATACTAATAATAAAGAGGTTTTTAAAAGTACATTGAATAATAATGATTTATTTTTTAATAAATCTTATGAGATAATATAATAATCACTACTTTACTTAGGGAAAAGATCAGCTCAAGCAAGATTTCCGCAAGTATCTGTAAGCAATCTTGTTTGAGCTGCCAAGTAGATTAATAAATAAAAAGAAAGAAATCAAATACAAGGTATAGCTTAAGCTTTTGCCTTCCTTTTTATGCTATATGACAACTCAAGCAAGATGCTTTCACATGCTTGCGGAAAGTTTGCTTGAGCTGATCTTTTACCCCTTAGTGCAATTGATACCAAATTAGAAATGAATGCATATCACTAGTATCATTAGTTAAAGGATTAGGAGACTAACCTACCTATCTATTTTGGTAGGTTTTTTAATTTTTAATTTTTAAATCTTAAATTGCTATAATATTTTTTTTGTAAGGATATGGTGAAACACTTAAGTCCTATCCAGGTTTAAATTATATTTTGGACAAACCCATTTTATTTTGTACTCTATTAATTTTTTTTTAATCACAAATTGCAAAATATTTTGTTGTTGTCGTCGTCGTTTTTCTTTTGTTTCTTTGATAGTAAAAATGAAATAAGTTTTTTAAAAAAATATAAACCAAACACATAACAATACAAAATCAGCACGGATTATTTGTTGGCCCCACCACCCTCTTTGTGTCTCGGCTCATGGCGGCACATTTTTTCCCCGGCGCGGAAGATGTCAGCCCAGAGGAGGCACTAAATTCAAAAAACCATTACGTTTCAGCCTGTGGTGTGGGGACACCAAGGATTTTTGGGGTGTAGTAGATCCTTTCCCAATACATATTTTGAAGGCCATTGATTTTTGTTTAGGCAAGAGCAACACCAATCCCCACCATATTGTGACAACAAGACAAACTTCAGTTATATATCATCCCTTTTTTCAGAGGTTTAATTAACCCAAGATAACATTATTAATCATATTATGAAAATCATTGAACCATTGAACTTTTACTCTTCCTTCTCACAAGCCGCAGTGTTAACCCATGTATTATTAAACAAATCATAAAAAACTCTGACACAATGAACTTTGGATCTTCCTATCTCACGAGCACGCAATGATAGAGCTCGCAGGAGTCAAGCTAAACCTAGTATCCCATGCATATTTGAACTTAATGGAAGAGAATCCGTAGAAAGGCTGACCACCATTGAGAAGGCAGAAGTCACCGTCGACACTAAAGATGGAAGGGTCTACGCTTTCGGCTGTCTTGAATCCAGGGCAGCTGAGTTTCACATCTTGGTGCGTGCAGATGCAGTTGTTGTTCACCGTCACCTCGAACTCCGGCTTTCCTTCGACCATTTCTCCGGTTTTAGTTTGCGAAACTGAAATGCTGTTCAGGGAACATTGGCAAAACCCTGTAATTTTGCTAACAAGAAAAAATGATTATGTACTGGTCATACACAATATAGAAAACAACATGAACTCTCTCTCTCTCTCTCTCTCTCTCTCTCTCTCTCTCTAGATTCAAAATGGTTCAACAACAAATGAAAGAAAATCCCCACCCTTTCCAAAGAGACTGAGTATGAGAACTGCATGGAAGAAAGACTTGAGGGCAGCTGCCATTGTAGAGAAATCTCCAACTGATGGTAGGTTGAGTTGTTTTTTTTCTCTTACTTGGAATGGGAAGTTCTGAGTTTCTTTCCCTTTTATAATTCTACCATATTACAAGTATGGAAGATAATTATGTAGAGGATTCTAATAATAATGATATAATTTTATCTAAAAAAGTCAATAACGATATAAGATTTTGGGAACCAATGTTCTCTCAAGGATTTTGTATGTCCTACTGTGTCCTAAAAGAGGAACCAAATTTTAAAAAAACCATCACGTGTCAGCCTGTAGTGAGAGGATACGGTAGGACATACAAAGTCCTGCACAGAACATTTGCTCCTAAGATTTTTCTTTTAGTAAACGAATGACATAAAATTCTGTCTGTAGGAGAATTCAAAATTAGCAAGCCTCTATTTATTAAGATGGTTTGGACAGTTTTGAGTTGGAACATTTCCATTTATTTATTTGGAAGGAAAGGATATGCTACACCTAAATAGCATGTTCCTTCATGTCTCCACACCACAAGTTGACATGTGATGGTTTTTTGAATTTAGTGTTTCTTTTAAATAGGGAGCAGATGTTCAATCAAACACCTTTTTTTTTTTTAACCCTATAAACACCATTTTTTGGGTACCTATTTTTTCATTTGAAAACTGTTTTTACAATTTTAACCCTATACAGCTCACCTTTTGTGTGTAGGGACTGGAGGGGAAATCCTGTTTTGGGTGTAGGAGATCCTTTGCCTTTTATATATGTTTTGGTAACTGATGGCTTGCAACTTTTGGACACCAAATTCTGGACTGGACATTTGCTCCCTTTTCCATATATTTGATCTACGCGTGTGTCTAATTTAATGCCATTTTTAATTCTTAAGAGATGTTGGAAAGATGCGTAGCAAGTGGACGATTAGATTCCCACTGGCCCAGAAAGGAAGGGCATTGAAGAGCCATTGAATTAGAGGTGGCGTTTGGGTGGGTCAGGTCTGGTTAGTACGTAGTCAAACCGAATCCATTTGTTTAGAAAACAGGTTGAGACATTCCTAAACCCCTGTAAAGCTGTAACCCGTCTAAACCACTCATGTACTTCTTCTTCTTTTTATTTTTTTTCTTTAAATCTACTTATAGTAAACATGATCATAGGGTTATAGTGATCTGTGTATTTAATCTTATTTATTACGTAAGCCTAAACAACAATAATGCAATATATATTAAACAACACTACGCTTTAAATAGCTTAATGCTTAACAAAAATAAAAATAAAAATAAAAGGACAATGATCTATAAACCTAGGACTTTGCACATTTGCCAATGTGAATTAGGGAAAAACCTATTAAATGTAAAAGGCAAGCATCAAATTCAATATATAATTTTTCTTATTAAATAAAAAGTCAATCACAATTGTTTACCCAAAAAAAAACCAAGAAAAGGGGAAGAATCAACAATCTAAGTAATTTTACATGGTTTTTATGGCTGAACCTTGTTTCACTGTGTTTGTCGTCTCTTGTCACTCGATAGTGATTGTGGTTGTCAATCAGTAGTGGCTGTGGTTGTGCGTCGATTAAAAGCTAGAACCTTCAGTGACTTTGTTGGGATAGATTTTGGTGTTTGTGTTGGGATTGAGCTAAATGATAATTATACATTTTTTTATGGATTATTGGTTGTATATATTCAATAATTACACTTCTTTTTTATGGATTATTAGAAAAAAAATGTATTTTCTGGAAGTCATTGTCAAACAACATTCTGCTTCAAAAAATATAAAAAATTGATTCTAGATTAAATGTTACCAAACATTCATCTAGTTAGGGAATGGTTCCAAAATATGAAGAATCTCCAAAATCCATTTCCTTGATTCTAGAAGTGAATTTAGAGAATGGTTCCCAAACAAGCCCTGTGTCGAACGATTATAAATCCTCTCTTTGCCTACGGATTATGGTGACATGATGTGAAGGTGCAAGGACTGAAGGGGGAAAGGAAGAAAGAAATGTAGGTGAAGAAAGAAAACCCTAACCACCATCATTTTGTATATATAGAGTTGGCATCCAAATAATTAGTATGGAATTACCAAACGGTAACAAATCAGATTCATTAACATGAACTTTTAAAACCTTGAAACAAAGCTAAAAAATTTCAACCCAAACTTGCTAAAAAGAGGTTGGGTCAAGAATTGCTACCTTTTAAGAAGTCTCTATTTTAGGAGAAAAATCTATTAAGGAAGAGTGAGATATAAAGACATAGAGAGAAAAAGAGATATGCAGAGAAAACAAGAAATGTGGAGTTTTCACCAACAATTTCATGTGACTCTTTTTCATTTTATCTATCTTTTTATTTTCTTTTGCTTTATTTAATTCATAAATATTATAATCTTAGAGTACTATACTGTGCTTTGTCGAGTATTACATACCTATAGAGAGACAGAGGAAGTGATTCGGAGATAGATTATATACAAGAGTTAACTTGACCATCCTTCTAGCTTTGGATTGTCTAGTTTTAAGAAATGGACTAAACCTCTTGACATTGATCCAATTTTATTTTTACAATAAGAATCTTGAAGTTCTCATGAACTTTGTTTTAACAACAAATTAACAGAATACATAGTACAGAGAAATTGAGGAAAAACACAGAATGACCTCACTTTGTGAGGTTTACCTTTATTTATAACGGTTCTCTTATAACTCATAATACAACCGAAACAGTTATAACAAACTAACTTCTTAACTAACATTACACATTCTAACTAACTCTATTATTTCCATAATACAGTTCCTATAATCCCCCTGCAAGATCAAAGTGGGTTAACGTTGAACTTGGATCTAAACTTATGGAGAATAGAAAATGATGTTGGTTTAGTTAGAATGCCCATCTTACTAATCCGTAGTGGAAACATGATGAATTTGAAGAACCCCTTGAAGAACTCTTTCCCACATGAAATGAAAGTCAAGTTATATGTGCATAGTTTTGACATGAAATACAGAGTTAGATGTCACTGCAATCTCCAATTTACTATCACACCATATGGCAGGGGTTTTTAACAAGGGTATTCGGAGTTCTGACAAAATCATCTTGAGCTAAAAGATTTCTGCCGATGTAGTGGCTAAAGCTCTATATTCAGCTTTGGTTTATGAGTGAGAGATGGTGGCTTGCTTTTTTGATATCCACATGATAAGATTATGACCAAAATATATGCACACACCACTCGATGATCTAAGGCCAAATTGATCTCTTGCCCAATCCGAGTTCGAATACGCATATAGAATAAGAAGTCTAGGGGTATAGTGCAGCTTATACATCAAAGTACCTTTAATGTAGCGTAGAATACACTTTAATGCCTAGAAATGAGAGGTTGCCGGTTTGTGTATATGCTAACTTACTATGTTGACTGCGAAAGTAAATTCCGGCCTTGTTATTGTTAGATATTGCAAGGCTCCTACCAAGCTTCTATGCAATGTTGGATTGTCAAATAGTGGATCATATTCTGAACCGTTTTTCGAAGTGGACATCAGTGTAGGACAAGGATTATAAATTTCCATTCTTTCTTTATGAAGGAGTTAAATCACATATTATTCCTAAGAGAGAGATACTCCAAGTGGTGTCTTTATAAAGTCTGTATCGAGAAAATGTTCGAGATTTCCCAAATTTCTCATATCAAAACTCTGATGTAGCTGTGTTGGTAGGATGTGTATAAAAATTGAGTCATTCATAGTAACTAAAATATCATCCACATAAATCAGCAGTATTGTGATTGATTTAGCATGATGTCAGACAAATAATGAATTATCCGTGTGGCACATTCTAAATCCCCGTGTTAATAAGAAATGAGAAAGCCAAGAATACCAAGAACATGGTGTTTGTCTCAAGCCATGTAAAGCTTTATATAACTTGCAAACATAGGTAGGATATTGATTGCTAACAAATCCCGGTGGTTGCATCATGTAGATTGTTTATGATAAGAGTCCGTGAAAAAATGCATTCATCATGTTCAACTATTGAATTGACCACCCAAAATATAATGCATGTGATAAGATCAACCTGATCGTCATCATTTTTATTACTGGACTGAATTTTTCTTGGAACTTGAGTCCCGATTGTTGATTATATCCCTTAGCCACTAATCTTGCTTTATATCTGACAACCTTTCCTTTAGAATCCCTTTTGATCTTAAATACCTACTTACACCCGATTAGGTGTTGATTTGGGTTGGCTGGAACTAAGTCCCATGTCTTTTGTTTTGTTAGAGCATGATACTCTTCTAGCATTGCCTGTCGCCATTGTGAATGTGTCGTTACTTCTTTGTAGGTCTTTGGTTCATGTTCCTCTATTTGAGAGATAGACAAACTTAAATTTTTCCTTGGTTTGACTATACCACTCTTTGCAGTGGTTATCATGGTCTAGGTGTTGTTAGGGTATGTTTTAGAACAAGTTTGTATAGTTTGAGATGTTGACGATAACTCATTATTGTGGGAATGTGATTTGGGTTATGGAAACACTCTTTCGGGTGAAGACGATGACTGTGGAGGGTCATCGGGTTGTGGGAATGTGATATGGTCTAGTGAATGAGGAGACCGTTGAGAAATGAATGGTTGGGATTCAGTAGATGAATTTGATACAAGAGGCATGTGCACATTGTTTGATATAAGTGGTGGTATATGAGTCATAAAATTTACAATATTCTAATCATGTTGTTGATCAAGAATATTACTAAGTACATAATTAAGCACGTGAGGCAAATTTGCATTATAATTTGATAGTTTAGGAAAAGACATTTGATCAAATGGACAAGAGAGGTTGTTCGTTTGAAATATATTCAATGGTGGATCTTGATTGTTTCTCAACAACATTATATTTGATGGTTGAATGAAAGGATTCAAGCAGCTTGTCGATGAAGACTCACCTAGATATTTAGAACAGTTGGGATCAAGACCTAGAATAGGCTCCATTCGTCGAGTACTTATATACACACGACCTGTATCTCAATTGATGGGGATGCGCAAACGGAAAAATCGATTCATAAAATAGTGTGTGACTACTTATATACACACGACCTGTATCTCAATTGAGGCAGCAATAGTCATTCACATTTGACGCATAACCAAGAAAAACACAACACTTGGATCTAGCTTGTAGTTTATCTGTGACATAGGGGCGAAGCCAAGAAAAGTGAACACTCTTAAGAAGTCATAATCTGGTGCAACATTGAATAATTTCTAAAATGGAGAGTTGCCTTAGAGTACAAACAGAAGACGGTTGATTATAAACATTAATGTGAGAACGACTTCTCCCCAATATTTCACTAGCATGGAGGCAGTTTGAAGTAAAGCTACGGCTTTCTCCACAATGTGATAATGTTTCATTTCTACGATACCATTATGAGCTAGTGTATGAGGGTAGGTAACTTAATGTTCAATACCACTCTGTAGTAAACTTGCTACAAATTTCTTATTTATAAATTTGCCACCATTATCTGTTCTAATACATTTTATGGAAGTCAAAATTTAATTTTCTTACATTTAAAAGTTTGAAAAATATCAAAGACATTAGATTTGTTCTTTGATAGGTATAGCCACGTATATCTAGAGTAATCATCAACCATAACTAAGTAGTATCTAAACCACTCACTGTTGCATTAGAGGCAAGACCCCAAACATTTAAATGGAGTAAATGCAAAGGAGAAGTAGACATTGTATCAGACAAATTTAAGTGTTGACAATGCATTTTAGCTACATTGCAATATAAACAAAATAAAGAAAAGGAATCAGATACATTCAATTGTTTAAGAATGGATTGCATAGTTTTCATGGCCGGATGACCTAATCTATTGTGCTATGTGGAGAATTGAGAATTGCTACAATTGTAAGTAAGTGTTGAAGGTATTAAAGACTGGTCTTGAATTAGAGGGAATACACCATTTTTACTGTGCCCTTAGTGTATCACCTTGTTCTGAAGTTTGTCCTAAATGACAAATGAATATGCATTAAAAGTTATGCTATAGTTGTTATCTTAGGTTAGTTTTTGTACAAATAAAAGTTTGGTTGACATATTTGGTACATGTAGGACAATTTGTAAATGAAATTTATGAATATGAGTAAACACATTACCGGATCTTGTATTTTTTATAGGAAGATTTTGTCCACTCCCTACAATCATAGCAGGGCTAGAATAGGACGAATGATCACAAAATCTACAAACAACTTATCATGAACCGATTTGTATGATGCTCATGATATGCTTTTATAGCACTACCACAATCAGATTTCATATTGAAGGACATCTATTGATCTCACGATAAAGTGATCATGCTACATACTGATTTCTAATAGCCTACAATCATTTTTTAAGAATTATAATAGTCCACAATCAAAATACTTGAAAGAACATATGTGTTGGTCTTTCAAGCTCGTGTTGAAAATCCAAGGCACTCTTATATCTTGAACACTAGAGAGGATTGTTTACAGTTAGAAATCCTCTACAGTCATGAATGAGCCTATCACAACACAAACATGGATCTTTTTTCACCCTAAGATCTTGATTTCAAACTCCAATCAAATCAAACCCACGTTTGTATATGGAATAAGTTCATTATTGTAGAAACGTAGGGGTGATCATGATTGACCACACCCAAAACGAGGAGTCCCTTGAAGTTTGGATTCTTTAGGAAAAGTTGTGATAGTTTATAAATATCACCACTCCTCATGAACATTATCTTGGAATATGCAACTCTTCAAGAAAAGTTGAGTGTCTTCATGAAGAGTCCTTTTGAAATATGCAACTCCTTAAGAAGAGTTATGTTGGTTTCTCAACCAATACAAATTTATCTATTCATTCTCTCATGAAAAGTTGTGTACTTAAAGAAAGAGTTGTGTTGATTTTTTAACTAACACAATCTTAGATTTAAGGGTGTCACATACCAAGAGTTATCTAGATAATGGTGTGTCTTTTCCCTCATACTCTTTGAATAAATATAAATAGAGATGGGGTATGATTGTATCCCACATAAAAAATTAGATGAAAATTCTTTTATAATTTCTCTCTCCTCCCAATCTTGTCTTAACCTTTTATATACTTGTCCAAAGGTATGTGAGTGATACTTAATCTCATGACACCTTATCTAGAAACAGTTTATTTAAACTAAACCAAACCTAATCTATTAAACCGATTGTCAAAGATATAAAGACAACACATTATTGTTCTTATCTTATTGGTTGATGGTCTTTGAGGGACCAATAGTTCTTGATTGTAGAGGATTTCAAATTGTAGATGATCCTCCCTCCTTGAAGATCCAAGTTCAAAAGTGAATTCTTTTATATTCCCATGATCTAATGACCTTATCTAAAAAAAAAATCTAATGTCCCCCAAGCAGAATTTTCTGCTCATAGTGATTAATTCTCTATAACAGTGCTGTACCTTATATCTTTGGGTCCACATAATGGTTGACTAACTATGGCCAGGGGCAGAGCCACATTGGAGCAAGGGGGGCAGTTACACTACCTTTGTAATACGAATCAATTGCCCCCCCCATTAGAATCAGTTGCACCCCCCCCCCTTTAGTACCCTAAGATTGGAATCAGGTGCCCCACCTAACTAGAAAATCACCTTACTAGAAAATGAGTTCACGTCAACTCCAATCTGGCTGAACTAGTACCACTTCATTCTCTGCCCAAGATGTGACTCGTCAACTCCAATCTAGCTGAACTAGTACCACTCCATTCTCCGCTCAGGATGTGGCACAATGCCTGACAAAGGGTGCAAATCTCTTGTCCAGGGTGCCAAGTGACTTCATTTGGAATAAAATGGGTGGGAATTTAAAATTTCATCCAACCACTGCCCATTTTATTCCATGTGAAGTCATCTGGTGTCCTGGACAGAACATCTATTTTGATTAATAAATACACAAATACTTATTAATTGTATATTTACCATAATACCCTCCTTTGGCCCATGTGTATTAGCTCAAACACCCTTTGTCAGGCCACATGTCGCGCACTGATTGCTAATGGAGTGGTACCTATCCTTTGAGACTGGAGATGATTTAAAATCCTGGAGAATCTTTGTCCGTATTAGAAGCGTCCCTTAATGGGTGCCAACAGTGTGCCCGCAACTAGCAAGTGATACGTCACGTTGAAAAAAATGATTTACACTTTTTTGGGGGGTGCTTTTCACTTTTTGATGCAATGTGTCACCCTCTGGTTGTGGGTGTACTGTTGGCACTCGTTAAGGAAGTGCACATAATCTTTTGGCTTGAACCCTTTACATGAAAATCCTGGCTCCGCCCTTGTGTGGTGGTTAGGTGCCATGTGTTATAGGTCTTCAAATTTGCCGTCGTTAGGGTATTAGGATTGAGAATAAGAACTGTCGAACACCTTGAGGCTAGCTTCGACTGTAGATTTCACATATGAGGCTCTAGTACTAGGTAAGGCTTGTAGTGGATTAGGCTCTTGGTTTGTGTTTAAGTTATCATGGATGAAGGGAAAGTGAGGTAATTAGATTCACCAAAAGTTTACTGAGGAGGTTGAAGATTGGAAGGATGAACTAAGAGAGCTCACACTACACTGTAAAAAACAGCGTCATAACCTTCATGGGAGAGTGATGGAACACGCCTGACCTATCATAGGCTCTCTCAAGATATCATAAGATATAGGGGAGCATTGTCGTGACTGCCTTAGTAGGTGTTATGTATCCATCTGGTTGCCATGAAAAGGTTTTCTCATGACAAAATTTTCTCAAAAAATCATTTTCACCATGTTATGTCTGTTGCAAAGATTTTGATAGAAAATGATAGAGCATGTGAGAAAATAATAATAATTTTTTTTTTTTTGGAAAAAGTTAATGTTTTACAATTGGAAAGGGATCTCCTACACTTAAATTTGTCTGTGAGGACATGGAAGAACAGAAAAATTGGGTGTAAGAGATCCTTTTCCAATTGTGAAACATGACTTTCTATGAAGAACAATTTTATTTTTCTCGTACTTTCTTCCAGTTTCTGTCAAAATCTTTGCAAACAGGTAAAGTCAGGATTTTCTTTTCTATTCTATTCTATTCTATTCTTTTCTTTTCTATACAATTCAAGACAACCAGACAGGACCAACACTGGATAATGACCTTTGTGCTAGAATCTCTACCGGTCAGGTTGCAGTTAAACCGAGAGAAGGAACCAACATCGAGGCATCATGAAGCTCCCATGCCTTAGCCATGACAAACATATCCTTGACTACACATCCAACAACAGCAGGACCTGGTTATTGCTGGTTTCACTGGATAAAATTGTTTCATATCAGGGTGCTACCTTAGAAGTGGAAGCAGCTGGGGATGGTGCATGCATGGGTTGGGTTGAGGTGCATTACTGTAGAGAGGTATTAATAACTTGCAGTGGTTAGAAGGGCGGCACAAGGGTATTCATGGACTGCATGCCAATGCCTCTGTTGCCCTAGTGGTTGTGGCACCGCTTCTCCTAAAGAAAGGTCATGGGTTTGAATTTGTTCAACAACATTATTATGTCAGCGTTGATGTCTGCCTCTTCACATGTTGTGGGTCCCGCCCCATGTTGGAGTCTCTCTTTGACCATCTTGTCAGACATTAATAACTGAAGTTAATGTATTTGTAGTAATAACAGTCGTTAATATCCCTCTAATATGTTTAATTTAGTTCTTGTAATTTCACCAAGACATTCCTACTCTCAAAAACAATTTTCATATTCAACCCATATATTTTTTCTTTCTTTCATCTTTTTCCCCTTTTTTTTTCTTATATGCATAAAACATCAGCCTATGAGCATAAAATCTGGACATGTACTGATGGTTGAGACATTGGGTAGGAGATCCCCAAGACAACATAATAGCATTATTGGATGAATTTTGATCATCTGTTTTCTAGATATCTTTCAAAAATATTGCACAGAAATTTTACATTGGGCCAATACGAATAGAGTAAAATTTGGACATTATACTCCCCATTTTCCTTGTGCTTAATAAATTGTTATTCATAAAAAAATCATGTAATTTTCTTATTTTTGTATGCCTTTTTGGTGTATCACAACTCGGTTAGTGATTTTTTATGGGCCCAACCCAATTAAATTTGTATTAGTGCCTTTACTGGCAATCCAAATATATTTAAATATGACTAATATAAGGATGGGCTTTTTTTGTTTTGTTTTTTGGTAAAGAGGTAAAGACCAGATCATTCTCATTTAACAGAGTTTTCCTCAAAATTACAAATATCCATTACTAGAATGGAGTTTATCTTTTCAAGTAAAAGTGTACCCTCCCATTTAGAGAAATTAATTCATTCCCTAACTGAAAGGTTAAAGGTAGCCATTGTCACCTGTGGATACTCATTCTAGTCCAAGCTACCGTTTCTACCACTCAAAATAAAGATATGACATTAGCTCTTATATCAATTGTTACAAACCTAACCAATATATTAAAATCCTTAGGACTGATGAAAATGTGTTAGATTAGACTGTTAACCTTTGGGATCGAAATAAGGAACAATGCTTCTCGGACAGAATCAGCCCCTAGAATTTTTCTCCCTAGGATTTTTTTGAATTTGAAGATTAAAGCAAGTATGATTTACCTAGAATCGGCCTATAAATGTTCCCAACATCCCTATCCCAATTTACTGGTAAGCAAAGCATTTCACATGAGAGTATGTCCATTTTTCAATAAGGTGCACGATAGCATACTTGAAATCTACAACTTATTACTTGAGATCCTCTGTAGCGGAAGCCTGTGTAGTGATTGTGTAGTAATCACCACAGGTTGACACGTGGTGTTTATAGAATTAAAACCATTAAAAATGGTTCCCAATTCAAACAAAACAAGTATTCAAAAATGTGATTATTGCTACACAATTGCAACATGGGCCTCCACCACAGATGGAGATGCTTTTTGATGCCCAGCTTTTGAGGCTGAACAGGTGGCGGCAGAATATCTAATGTTGTTGATTGGCAAATCATCCGACAAGGGTGGTGCTTGAATCCTGTCCCGTACGAAATGAGATCAACTACAGCCCTAAATCACTGTACAGTCCAAATGGGTCTATTACAACAAAACAATGATTGTCTGTTTTGAGACAGACCTTTAAAGGCGTGTCATTGATCAATTTGATGTCTTTTATTGATCCCTTGCCCTTTCCTTTTGCAATTGAACATTTTTTTGGACGCTTATACCCCTGAAGACAATGCATGTCTATTCATAATTCACCATAGACACTACAGAGAATTTTTTAGTACAGAACATTTGTTTTGCACTAACTTTTGTGGTTTGACCCCCTTAAAATTTAAATATTGCATTTCAACCAAGTCCGATAACTTTTGTGGCTGTATCATGACCATTTGTACTATAAAGAGATTTAGAGCTTTGGACGATTTTTACCATGTGCTTTACAACTACTTTCTCGGCCATTAAATACGGGATCGGTTTATGAATGCTTCCCTTAACTAACTAACGCTTATCGCCGCACCATGTCAGGGTGGACGCATCTGCATTGAAAAGTGATTTTCACTTAATGGAGGTGTATATTTACTTTTCAATGCTGACGTGCCCACCGCCCGACAGAAAGCGGTGATTAGCATTCGTTAATGTGAGCTTTTTTATCCTCTTTATAACTACATGATTCCTTTGAAAGCAATCAATAATATGATAAACCCCAACCTAGAATGGATCTCTCTTGATTGTTACAGGTGGCACAATGTGATTGGAAGAAAAAAATAAATTACAATTTTTGAAAGATGGTTTTCACTTTTTTCCTACCAATTGTGTCATGTCACGAGTGGAAGTGAAATCATCTATGCCACTCCCCCGATAGGACACTCGGGGGGAATAAAATATCTCCAAAAAATGAATTGATTCCCTCTTGAGTGTCCTATCAAAGGAGGTGGCGTAGATGAATTAAGCGGGGGAATATCACCTGCGCCGACCCTCTTTGTGAGACGTCATGAGACAAGACAGAGG
>JAOXJP010000003.1:7189603-7209929 GCA_025762735.1 Platanus orientalis | reverse complement strand
GTATAGGCCCCACCCCTCTTTGTGCCTGTGGCTTACCCTGGTGCACCACAAGGTGGCACAGAGGATATGAGTCTGTCTGAATGAGGGAGTTTCAATGCCATGACGACAGAAGAGACTTCTGGCCAAACTGAACCTTGATGTTTAACCTGTGTTCTTTATGTGAGTTTTATAACTATAACCATTTTAGTGGTGTATGCATATGCTGTATCCATAAATGATAATATAATGTGTTACCACAAGGGATTAAGATGCCTGATCTCTTGGTTTGGTGTTTTGTGGGTAGCTTGGTTTATCTTGCAATGTGTTACAGTCAACCGTCTAATAAATATAATGGTAGGAAACAGTGGATATATTAGTTGTCTTTAAAATACTTCCATTTACAGTATATAAAATATGATTGTATCTATAAATGTAAAGATTCAGATACAAAGATATTATACAATAAAATTTAAGATAAAGGCCTCACCTCTCTCTCTCTCTCTTGCACGTGCACACATAATGGAGGGTTCAAGTGAAGGTACTTGCAAGCAACAACAAAACATATATTCAATTATTACTAATAGAAACATCTATTTCTAAGTAATATTACAACATTTGAAAATAGTCATGCACTGTGAACAAAGTTGGTTCCTCAAAAAATTATTAGAGTTGAAGATTATTACCTTATCAAGTATTAGTTATTAGAGGGTTTACTATATAATTGTGAGATTTATTATACAATTAAGCAAATCAAATAATTTGCCATAGTGTTCATTAATTGAGAATGCTTGTTAATCACTGCCATAGGTGCTAATTTCCATTACCAATGTCCAAATGGCATACGTTTTTACTTTATGTGCTTTTTGATTCATCTTGTTGTGACCCTTGAGCATTTTCCGATACAGATTTCTGCATGACAAGGTGAAGCCACATGTTGTGCACCGGGATATCCGTGCCAGCAATGTACTGCTAGATGAAGAGTTCGGAGCACATATAATGGGGGTGGGCCTTTCAAAGTTTGTGCCATGGGAAGTAATGCATGAAAGGACAGTAATGGCTGGTACACATGGGTACCTAGCACCGGAATTCGTGTATAGAAATGAGCTTACAACGAAGAGTGATGTTTATAGCTTTGGAGTGCTGCTGCTTGAACTTGTTAGTGGGCGTAGGCCAGCCCAGGCAGTTGATTCCGTGGGTTGGCAGAGTATATTTGAATGGGCCACACCTCTGGTGCAGTCTCACCGGTATGTAGAGCTCTTGGACCCTCTCATTTCTGACATTCCTGAAGTTGGAGTCATACAAAAGGTGGTGGACCTTGTATATGCTTGCACACAGCATGTGCCATCAGTGCGGCCAAGGATGTCACATGTTGTCCATCAGCTGCAACAGTTGGGGTTGAAAACCGCCTCTGATAAGGCAAGAAGTGGCACAAGCACTACTCGAATGTATCCATTTGAGGTGGAGGCCAACAACCTGTAAGAGACCAACTTCATTAGTTAGAACAAGGAGTAGCCCATACTTGTTTGTACTCTTTTCTAAAGTGTAGTAATTTTTCCAATGTTTATTAAATCCAACTATTCTGCAGTAAGAGATAAATATGCCGTGTTGGAAACACCATGTTGCTAGGTTTGTTTGGTTAATACTTGTCTTTTTTTTTTTTTTTAGAGGGGCGGGGGGTTGTAATATGCGTAGAGGTCATAGCTAGTCTTGGTTTGACATTCAGTGATTATTATTTATGGGAGCTATAAATGGCATTCAGGGAGTCCGAGCAAGGATGTCCTCAAGGTCAAAGGTCAACCTAAGATGAGGTTGATTGGATGACAGCAATTGAGGTTGCATTATGGTTTCTTCTCTTTTATTAAGATTGTAGCCTTGCAAGTTCTGACTAGTGAGATTCTGAAGTTCGAAAGAGTTGGTGGATAGAAGCTACATGGAGTCAATGTAATCTATACACGTTAAGTCCCCAATTTATCAGTATGTGTATCGTTGATGCCATCCACTGGTATTTTCTTTTGTATTAATACAGCCTCTCCTAAGTCGAGGAAAGAAATAGTACTGTGTGTGTGTGTGTGTGTGCGTGCACGCGCACGTGTGATTTTTTTTTTCATTGAGGTTTTATACGTAGCAAAGTTTTCAAGAAGATTTATCTTTTCTTCATAAAAGCCACAGCCACGAGCTGGGTTGCCAGGGAATGTATGTTGATATCTGCAAGCATCTGTTTAAAAATGCACCCCTTTGTACTTCTAGCTCTCCCGTGTTCTCGTTCAGAAAGGCTTTTGGTTCTTCTTCGGAACTTCTAGCTAAAGTGTGCTGAGTTGTGTGAGTGCGACATGTACAAAGAACATGTTGGGAAGTGTATTGAATTCATACGGAAGCGTTCGCGTTGAACCCGCAAGTCCAAGAAACATTGTTTCTTGAATTGGAGTATTTTAGGTGTTTAACCCACTTAGAGATTTAGGGTTTTTTTGGGTTTCTATATAAGAGGTGTGTGAGTTTTGTGTGGCTGCGGTAGAGTGACACTAAGTCAAGACTTTGTGAGAGAAGTAAGAATGTATTTTGTGGGGAGAGTTTGTGGGGTTTTGCCTTTGGGTTTGAGAACTCATCGTTGCGCATTTTGTAATCTCTTTATTTTTCATTTTAATAAAAGTTCATCATCTTCGCCCATGGATGTAGACAATCTTGCCGAACCACATTAAATATTGCGATGTGTGATTTTTCTCTATTGTTTATTGTTTCCTCGCATTGTTTCACATACATCACATACTTAAATCCAATATGTGTTTTTGTTCTGTTGTGTTGTTTTGTCACAACTAGTATCAGAGTTTTAGGTTGTGGGTTGGTGTTGAGGATTGCCTCTGTTTAGAGTGCAAGGTCCTTATGGGTCATCAGCCGCTGGTTGTTGTTGGTTGCTATTGCGGGTTGAGGATTATTTGTTTTGGATTTTGCGATGGTAAGGTTTGAGGAGGAGAAATTCAACAAAAAAAGAAAAAAAAAAGAAAAAACAGTTAGAAACCTTTATATATTGCTTTTGAATATTGTTCAAGGTGGAGCAATTTTGTTTTCTACACCATATTCCAATATATTATGTATACAGTCGTGGCATATGCAAATGGGTCACATTTTTGTAAGAGGTTTGACAGATTTTAAAAATTTGGGTGATTTACTTTGTGGTGAAAAAAATGAGGTTGTGAGCGTTGTGCTCATGGAAAACAATACTTAGGTGTTATTTTTTGTGATTCTACCTTCTTGTGTCCAAGCAAGTAGGTTATGTAACATAAAGATTTAGGTGTTCAATTGGAGGTAAAGTTGGAGTGTGGTAGTCCTATTTTGTTAGGGGCATGTGGATGGTGTTTTAAACCCCATTCAACTTCTAGAAGTTCAGCAACATGGTTTTGTATTCAACTTGGGCATGATACCTCTAGTCAAAGTCGGTTTTGAAAACATGGTTGCAAATGCATTTAGTGTTAAGGAGTCAACATATATGTCGACAAAATAAAGCTTGGTGATTGAGTTCAAGGGTGGCTTAGATTCTATCAGTTTGAAAGAGAACTGATTGTATATCCTTCAGGGTTTGGTGGAGAAGATGATTAAGGAGCTTCATTCAATTTGGTGTGTTGGAATTCAAGCTAAGGTGGAGATTTGTTGGGAAGTGTCTTGAATTCACACAAAAGCATCCGTGTTAAACCTGTATAACCAAGAAACATTGTTCATTGGATTTGGGGTATTTTGGGTGTTTAACCCACTTAGAGATATAAGATTTCTTTGGGTCTCTATATATGAGATGTGTGTGAGTTTTGTGTGGTTGCAGAAGAGCGGTACAAGTCAAAGACTTTGTGAGATAAGTAAAAACGTATTTTGTGGAGAGAGTATAGGCAATCTTGTCAAACCACGTTAAATATTGTGTTATGTGGTTGTTCTTTGCCATTTATTTATTTATTTGCATTATTACATGTGCATCGCATAATTGAATCTAATCCGTGTTTTTGTTTTGTTGTACTGTTTTGTCACAACAAAACATCCAGCTGAGAGAGGATTAGATGGCTTTGTTGACAACAGTTGATGGTTTGCTTATCAAATCCTAAAACCTACTTGCTACAAAATTCAAAGGGAAAGGAGGGTAGATTGCATGTGTTAAAATGGCAACATCTCTGAACCTAGGATCTTGTGGTTTTCCCGTTCCTAGTATGGCCCAATTATGTAATTGTCAACCTAAAACTGTAAAGGTTAACCAAACATTGATGCTTTTGCCAATCGAAGCATAAAACATTAGAAGAATACTTGTATTAGAACTTCAATATTTTTAATAACTTGGAATTTAGTACTAATTTTTCCTAAATTATTCAAGCTAAACATGGTCCAGCCATAATTTTGGTCAAATTAAAGCTAGGTGTATCTTAAAGATTATTTTTGAATTTTTACCAATTATATATATACTAATAATTAAAATGTTTTGTTTTTGGAACACTAATTCTTAGTATTCATGGGTCTGGAGTAGAGGATTAGTAGAATAATTTGGGGCTCACATAACTTTCCATGTGTCTTGTGCTTAAAGGATCGTGACCCATACGATCCATTAAAAAGGTAACTTGCAATAGAAAATAAACATCAGATTGAGCAAATGGTCTGCATGGTTTAGTTTTCCTTTCCATGATAGAATGCAAGCAAGTCCAAGTATGATAGTATTATTATTATTATTATTATGTGGGTAAGGAACTAAAACTCAATTCATTCAATAAGGTTGTGTTTGGCAACCACCTGTAATGTAATCATTTCAATTGGAGTTTCACAAGGCTTTTGTAGCCATAATGGGATGGTTTGTAATGAACTAATTCAGATTTGCACCGATTTGTGCTTGATAACATAAGTCATTTCATTTTATAGAAAAACCTAAGATGACTTCATTTCTAATTGTAGTTTACAAATTTGTATAGGTTTGAATGAGTTCATTACAAACCTTCACCTCATGGCTACACATGCCTTGAGAAAATCAAATGAAATGATTACAGTACAGGTGGCTGCCAAACTGGCTATAAGAAAATAAAGAACTACGAAAAAAAAAATTCAACCAATTCTAAGGATCAAAACCAAGCAATATTGGAGCAATCCTCAGCAATGGCTCCAACGTATTGGGTACAAATTTCCTAGCAAAAAGGAAGCACATTGATGTTTCTTTCCCATTATATGTGCAGTTAGTTCCAAAACGTATCCGATTCAGAAACTCATCTGTAATATCATTCCATATAAATCTTCCAGGGTGTGGGCCGCCCCTCGACCAATCTACCCAAGTCATGCTCCTGTTTGAGTTCAGCTCTGGGGAGACCAAGTTCACTAATGTTGGCAGATAATGCTCGTCCATGTAACATGGAGCCATGCAGTAATTTTGGAATACTGGGTAGTACTTCCGGTCAGATATAATCTCGACGGCGATATCGCGATGGGCCTCAAACCACTGGGACCCCTTACGCCAGTCGGGGAGCGATATGATGGGCCACATTTGGCGATTGTACCGGCCACGACCACACTTCCTCGGGTCGTCGAATGAGCCAATGAAGCTGTGATTTGAATTAATGAGGTAGTTATAGATCATTGTGAAGTTGAATAAGGGAATGCATGACTCAGAGAGTAATACAAATCTCTCATTAGAGAAGTCCAGGAGTGCATTGGCTAAGAGTCGCCTCTCTGCATCGATCATTGTTGCCCTTCCCCATTCAACTGGCTGCTAACAGATGAGAAGATTGTATGATCCATATGGCTAAGTAATTCTAAGAGCATATAACTTCTCTGTCTATTAATTACATATAAGCTGGAAAAATAATAAGCAATGATTTCCAATTTGATCTAGTCATTTTCTGCAGGGAGTCTGCAATTTGCATCTGCAGTAGCTAGGTTGGATTGTATCTCCATTGATTTTTACAAAATTTTCTAAAAAACCAAAGAAGCTTTTATTTCTTGAAGTATGTTGTGGATATCATGTAAAGTTAGGTTTATCACGTCTAAATTAATTATGAGTTAATAAGGGATTAAGAGAAAGCAATTAAGTCACGAGTAAAAGAAAAGGTCGTAATAATTAAAATGATTAGCTGATGATTCCTTTTTCTTTTTTAAAGTATTACAGAAAATGTCTTGAAAAAAAAGCCCATTGGAAAACTTTACACAATTATTATCTTTTTCTGATTAATTAGTTTTAAGATATTAAGAATTTTGTTACACAAATTAAACACTTTGCATTAAAAAAAAAATGAATTTCGACCAATATGCACTTTTATATAATTGACTGATTATAAGGCTGCGGACATCTCGCTGGCACAATATCCTCTGCGACGCCCCATGAGGCAAGACACAAGGGGGTGCCCATTCACTTTTGGGATGTCCCATCACCCCCAAAAGGGAATGGATCCCACACCCTTGTGTCTTGCTTTATGGGGCGTCGCAGAGGATATCAACCCTACCCCCTTCCCAGATTTGTATCCAAGAGATGATCACCGAACCAACCCACCCAAATTGATGAATTGGATATTCATCAAGGATGATGCCGGCTTATTTAATTGGTAATGTTTGGGAATGTTTACATGGGAGACATAGAGAACCCGTCTTCACCCACTAACATACTAACTTCAAATCCTCTTCACCACTCAAAAGAAGTGATGAAAGTACAGAAATTAAGAACAAAAAAGCTGACCTTGCTGGGGATTCTTCGTCCATGAAAAACAGAGTTTTCAGGCTCCGATTCATTGAAGGAGGGATGAGGGTGGACGTAGATGGAATATAGCCTTTCATGCCCTTTGAAGAACTTCTCCCACAAGGGTGCTAGTGGCAATGGACCTTTTGTCAAGAACATGAAAGCAATTCTAGGTACGTGCTTGTTGGGGTAACTCTGTATTGGAGGAACCATCGATGCCCTCCGTAACAACTCTTCATCATCCATATCATGCATGAGAGACGGCCCCTCTTCTTTCAATGCCGTCATTCTTTCAATGGATTTCTCAGTTGATGAAAAAGATAATATTGACGAAGATGGCGGTGGTGGAAGCAGTAATGGCGGTTTTGGTGGCAGCTGTGGTGATGACAGTGAAGGAGAAGTATACTCCAGGGTGGTTTGTAACTTGAATGAAAAGCTTTTGAGATACAAACAACCTATGACTCCAAGGGACAAACCAATTACAAAGAAGAGGAATTGGACGACATGGTTTAATTTTATATGGGTATTGAAGAGTTTCGAAATATTCAAGGATGGTGAATGTTTTTCATTCTTCATTCTTGTTTGTTACACCCAACACCAACACATAGAAGAGACAGAGACGAGAGAGAGAGAGAGAGAGGGGATGGGATGTGAAGTCTATTGAAGTGAGAAGATGGAGGAGAGGGGAGACCTCTTTAAATTCCATAGTTGAAGAAGACCTTTGAACCCAAGCTAAGAAAGCATGCATGTGCGATGCTACCTTCCCTCGAGCTGGGTTTCAGGCCTGCTGCTGTAACTTAAACAATACGAGCACTGCTGAACCAATTTCTATGCAACATGTGTACTTCCAAAGGATATTTTGGTCTACAGGTTGCGTGATGTGATTACTGAGATACCCACCCACTTGCGTTGATCAAATCACCTTTGCAGCAACACCATTTGACGTCCTAATCGCTTCAACACCAGATCCTAACTCCACAAGTGTTCTAATAGAGTCTTCAGTTTCATCGAGTAACATCTTTATTGGCCAGTTTTCGCACAATCTAACGTTTTAAAACTATGGGAAACGAGGGGCCTAGCAGAAAATTCAATTTCAATCTCCCTGAAACATTGGCGTCAATCGTGCACAATCACTTTTTTAATGACCCACTGGCCGTAAGTGGCAAGGAAACTCGGTTGACATTGACTTGTGAATTGTTACCAAACCCACTACAAAGATGAGAAAATCTTAAGGTACTCTATGGGTCTATGATGAAGAGTCAGCTCACCCTACCCATTCAAAGCTTCAAAGCCATAGGCACATGCAGTGATGGAGACTTTGAGACTAAACTTCTTGGTTGGTTAAGTTGCATAAACACGAATCCAAACTGTGGATTATACACAATTACTTTGACTAATGACCGGTAAATGTTGAGAATGATCGAATGCCCTACATCACGAAGAATCTTCGAGAATGATGACATGTGTGATGCTCTACCGGAATGTGGCGAGGATGATGATTGGCAATCGAAGCTGTGTACTGTGCAATCTCATGGTGGTTGGTCCAGTTGGAGTGTAAAATTAAAGGATTGGAACCTCCGAGGCGGTATAATATGGTAGGCCATGAGATACAGAATTGGGGCTACTTCACCCAACCATGCTAAATAAATTATTAAACTAATCAAATGTACAACTAATTCAAACTTCAAAGAAACACAACAACTTAAATCTAGGCAAGAGACTCTGTTGACATTCATTCTTCTCGTCATGCACCAGCTCAACTTGTCTTATAAAAATCAGAAATAAAAATGAAAACCAGATGAACTACCATGGGAGTCGTCATGAACGGTGGAGTTTCGCCTAAAAAGCAACCTATCAATCGATTGCTTCCGGGGGGGCTCCCATGGGCGTGCTAAAACGACTTAAACTTGGTTATCACTTAAGGGCAATCATACAAGGCTGGTCTCTTGAAAATATAGTGGCATGATAATGAAAAGCCCTGAATATATTTTTCTTCTATGATCTTACCATGAATTTGGATCCAACCTCAAGATAAATAAGCAAAGCATCAAATGGCAATCAAGATTGATATGAGTAAGGCCTATGACAGGTTAGAATGGTCCAAGTTTTTGGGTATGATAAGCTTTAATGAAAATTGGCTAAATTGGGTGAAGGAATATATGTCATTGGTTTCATATGAAGAGCTTGTCAATGGCTCCCCTGGAAATTCTATCCTACCCTCTAGGGTCTTTGGATTTATTATCTCCTTTCCTGTTTATTTTTTGTGTTAGAGGGTCTATATGCTTCTTTGGTGGCTAAAAAGGGTGATAATAAGATTCCTGACATTAAGATGAGACCCTCTAACCCTAAAATTCCTTATCTTCTTTTTGCAGATGTTCGTTATTATTATTTTTTTTTCAAAAGTGAATATGAATGAAGTGGATCAAATTCAGGAAGTTCTTAGGGTTTTTAGTAAAACTTTAGGTCAAATCATAAATCAAGAAAAATCCAAAATTATCTACAGTAGGAATACTCCTCATCAATTTGAAAGAATTATCCCAAGGACCATAGGTATCAAAGAATGGGTCTACTAAAAAAGGTCATTACCTGGCGTTGCTCCTGTAACTGTGAGGTGTTGGGAGAGTTAGATCAGAGACATACCTAACCTTTGTCATTTTTTACACAAAGTGGCTGCTTACGAGATAACCCACGTTTTCATGCTCATGCTAAAGAAATATCTTTGCTTGTTTACACTGAAAACATAGCTAAAATCCGGGTTCAAGGTGGAAAGGCAAGCTTTTTTCTCAGGTAAGGAAGTATTGCTTAAATTTGTTATGATTGCAATCCCTGCCTATGCAATGTCCTGTTTTCTTTATCTGAAGATCATATATAAATCTATTAATGTACAATAAAGAAGGTTTTGATGGGGTAGTGGGGATAACTAGCAATTTTTTTTGGATAAGATGAGATTCCCTTCAAAAGAGTAGAAGAGATGGTGGTTTGGGCTTTCGGGATCTGTACAAGTTCAATTTGGCCCTCATTGCCAAGCAAGATTGGAAAATTGTTCAAAATCCCAATTCCCTGTGGGTCAAGGTGCTTAAATCTCTTTACTTTCAAAAGGATGGTTTTTATCTTTTAAATTCAAGAATAACAGTTCTTAGGCTTGGAAGAGTATCTTTGAGGAAAAAAATTATTTAAAAAGCTATCTTTTGAAATATGAGAAATGGTAAACACTTTACCATTTGACAAAACACATAGATCCCTTCCTCTCCCAATTATAGAATATTTAATGGGGAAAATCATTCCATGGGTATCTAAATTGTGGACCAAATCATTGATCCATTTACTAAACAATACAATCTGATGAGCATATGAGATTATATTTTTGAGGACAGGGAAAGGAAAATTCTTTGTATCCAAATCCTCATGTCTGATACAAATAATAACATTTTATGGAAGTATGATAGGAGAGGAGTCTTTACTGTATAAAGTCTACATATTTGTTAATTTTCTCTCAGGTTCCCCAACCTTTGAATTTGGTAAGCCCAATGCCTTAGAGCAAAATATGGGGTTTAAAATTTTCCCTAAAATCAAGCACTTTTTTGGTGGGCATGTAAGGGAGCTTTACAAGTTAAAGAACATCTCATTAAGAGGAAAGTTTCTATTGATCCCTATTGCCCTCTATGTAAAGAGGTAGAGGAATCTACCATGCACTATCTTGTGAAATGCAGAGTCATAGCCCCTGTTTGGTATGCCTCTCCTTTAACTGTAAGAACTCAAAATAAAAACATTATGCATTTTGCTGAATGGATAAAATTTTGGTGTGATATGAAAATCATTCTTAACCATGATAAAATTGAATTTCTTAGTATGATTGCGATTTTTTGTTAGAATATTTGGAAGAAACGTAATGTGGTTCTTTTTTTTTATAATTCTGAATTTGAGTTTCTTAAAGTTATTCATGCTTCTTTCAAGATGCCCCATGATATAAACAACCAACAACAACCTTTTTTGGAGTTGAATAATAGTAAAGCTATATTAGGGTAGATTCCCTTAATGGCTAGTGTTTATAAACTTAATTTTGATGGTAACTTTTGTAAGTCTAATCTCAAAGCTGGTATTGATTTCATTATTAGAGATTGGAATGATAAGCTTGTGGTGGCCAAGACTTGTGGAGCACCGGTTTTTGATGTCTAGATGCTCAATGAGCTCTATCTATTGCCTTGTCATTAGAGCATAAGAAAGTGATCTTGTAAGGTGATTCCTTTGAAGTCATTACCTCCCTGGTGAATCACATGTCTAATTGTCCTTGGGTTATTAAGCTATTGTATTAACATTATTTACTCATTTGAGCTAGTCCTCCTGTTTACATGTTAGGAGAACTTCAAACTATGCTGCCCATGCTTTGACAAAACATTGGCATGTCATTATAATTGAAAAAACTTGGTTTGATGATCCTCCTCCATGGTTAGATCAAATAATGGCTTTTGATGTAAGTGTAGCAGATTCGATTTAATGAAATCTATCCAATCACCCAAAAAAAGAAAAAGAAAACTGGGTTCCCATTGCAATTTCCATACCTATGTTTTGTAATACCACAATACCTGAGGGGTATTTTGGGAAACAAAAAAATTAAATAATAAAAAAAGATAATAGAAGGGGGGTTTCAGTTGTTCGTTGACCGAAACCCACCCAACAAAAGAAGAAGAGGAAAGAAGGAGATAAGAAGAAGAAGAAGAACATAAGAAAATAAGAAAAGAAAAGAAGTTGTTAAAAAAAAAAAAAGGAAAAAAGTTAGAAGCCTAAACTATATTAAATAGGAATCGAAGGGAGGAGGGTTTCATCCCTTGGTTGAACAAAACCCCAACCTATCCATGAGTTAGAAGAAAAAAAAATATCCCTTGTTGAGAACCAATGTACAACAAGAAGAGAAATAATAATAAAGGGAATGAGGAAGGGGAAAAGAGAAGAAGAAGAGAGAAAATGCTCGTGGAGAACCCAAACAGTGAGCAAAAATAGATGTAGAAGTCGGCTACAACATGGAACCACTCCAGAAATGACCCAAGCAAGTTAGCTTTGTTCTTTAGTTAGTGTTTTTTCAATTTACTTATTGTTCTCCCTTCTTAGTTGAGATTTAGGCGTTTTATTTCTTGGAATTAATCTTTAGAATACACAATAGGTGCTTTTGTTGTTGTTAACATGAGTTGCATGCAATATTACAAAGAAAATCCATCTTTTACTTTGGAGATTTTGAGCCATTCGGTAGAACCTACATGAACTCTGTTGTGTGCGAGAAATTGGGGTATTTTGGGGTTGTTTTAGGTGCTTATTAAGTTGGTTACTAGATTTATTCAAATGCTTAAGAAAATTCATGATGAGGCATATCTAAGATTTTCAAAGATTGATTTATTTGTTTAAATGGTATTCTATATGAATTTATTCAATGATTAATTGCTGGAAATTAGATTTTATGGCATAGAGAAAAGCTAATTTATTTTCTATATAAAATTCTTTTGAGGGTTCAATTGCTATAAATTGGATTTCATGGTATAAAAGATGATTTATGTTGTTGTATTTAAAAGAGAGTTATCTCCATTTTCTCATGTTTAATTTGTGTAAAATATGTTATATATGGTTGTTGCTTGGATTTTAGGCTTTTTGATGGTTTGCTTGTAATTAAATGAAGTGTTGTATTGAGTGGCAAATGTTGTCAAAACTTTTAATCAATCTTCATGTGCAATTCGGGGAAGCATTGTATGTTGAAATAGTATAGAAATAATATACTGAGGATTGGAGACTCATGGGACTTAATCCATAATGATGAAAGTAGATTTTCTATCAGGTTGAGAAATCACCATGTATATACATATAAGCTCGTTACTAGCTAAATTTTCTCTTAATTGGTATAAGAAGTTTATGCTTATAGTGAATTAAATATTGAAATGTTCCTATGTATGTTATAATGTATACGATGTGTGGCATACTATTTTATTTTTCATGTGAAAGATAATGCCTGGAATACATGTAATGCCCCCAAACCCAGACTTGGATGTAGATTTGTAAGCGCCCCAGATTCAGATCATTACATTACATTTATTCAAAAACTAATATTCACAATTCGATATTTATAATTCAATAACCATAAATTCATAATTCAATATCCAATAATTTGCAGAAGCCTATTCACATACTTAGTTCGATAATTGCGGAAACATACATAATACCATATAAATCACAATAGTTCAATAGTCAACAGTTGCAACTAATAGTAAATGCTATAATCTCCAATATCAATCCAAAATTGTACTAGTACATCCACATAATATAGGATTCAACAGTCTACATCAATTGGGTGTTCTTTCACTCGAATCACAAAGCAAAGGGAAAATAGAATAACCGATATACCAAAAGTATAGACCCTAAATAAAAGGTTCCTAAAACATATCCAAAATAACAATGAAGAATAAAAGGGAAAACTGAAGATATATATCATAGTAAGTCTCTCGGATGGAGGACCTATAGTAATAGTCAATTTAAAAACAAAACGGTTGGATTAGTCCTAACCTGTAAGCAATCTAACAGAATATAAACAATATGATGCAAATCATAAATATAAGTACTAGTATGTCCGAATGCTAATACAGAACTAAATTGATGTCGAAATACTAATCATAATAATGCTAGTACAAACTAAACAATAATCAAATATCAAACTAAAATCGAAGGTTCAATACAAGTTCTAAGTTTAAAAGAGAATTTTGACTTCATAATTCTGAGTTTAATACTAAGTAACAAATAAGTATTGGTGTCCAAATGAGTAATTCAATACGGATTCAAAGCTTATAAGTTTAATAACATGTTAGTTTCAAAAGATTCAATGTTCGATGATTTGGAGTGTTTTTAGAGTTCAATGTTCAAAAGTCTGAAGTTCACATGGTCCAAAGTGTTCAAAGTTCAATATTTAAAGTGTTCAAAGTTCGATATCTGAAAGCTTCAATGTTCAATGTTTCAAAGGTTTAATATAAAATATTTGTTTACTCTGGTCAACCCCATGGGTAGGGTCTTGATCTCATGTCAAACCCCACGAGTAGGGCCAATGTCTTAGTTGTAACTCCAAGGGTAAGATCTTGATCTTCTGAATAATCCTAGAAATAAGGTCAGTATCTATGAACTAAAAAGCATATACGAAGTACTTCCTCATACTTAGCCTTGTGAATAGGTCCAAAGAGTCAATGACACACTTAGCCTAATTTCAAGGTCCACATAATCAATGGTTATATTTAGCCCTGTGACAGGGCTCAAAATGGGTCAAAGGTTCAAAGTTTAATACGGTTCACATCAATAAGTTTGAAGGTTTACATGGGGTCAACAATCGGAATATTTCTATAATGCATAAAACACACATAAGTATAACATTGTCATGATTTAATAACTTCAAAGGTATGTAATTCATATATATTTGATGTTAGTACATGATTCAATATTCATAAGACTGGAATCACCATAATCCACTAAGATTTCACATAAGATCAATGATTTTAAAACATGTAGTAAAATTCAATGGTCTACATAGTCCATATAATCCAATATGAAACATAGAGTTTAATAGAATCAATGAGTTCAATATGAATTTATAGAAATTTAGAAATTCAAATGATTTTCCAATGAGTTAGTTTAATCGTAGAGATCATCCAAATGTCACTTCTAGTATTCCAAACAAAGGGCAAGGTAGGATGAACTTTCAAATTGATCATTAATAGTGTATATCTTGAAGAATTCACAGTTTCACACAATTTTCAAAGGTTTACATGGAAAAATTCATATTTCACATAATCTAAAGGATTTTATGAAGGAAATCAGTCCACGCAATGTCAGAACAATAATTTTTCACAAAATAGGTGTAGATCCAAAGATTAAAGAAGATTCAATGGTTTAAAGCATAGATCTATAGAATTTTCAGAGATTTCAATAAGAAATGGACTATACCAAGCATAGAGAGCAAAATACTTACTAAGCAAGATAAAATTCATTGATCTAACATGGTTCAATGGATTGAATTCAAATATTTTTAATAATTTCAAGAGATTTCATGGATAACATTACATAATTTGAAAATCAAAATAAGAAAACACTTCACCTCACCCATAATAAGCAAGATTACTTACAATTATTCCAAAATCCTTGGCTCCTTGCTAAGTTCTTTCACCTCAACCTCTCAAATTACCTTGTTCTAGAATATTAGAGTAGATCTAATATCAAATTAATGAAACTAAGTAGTTCATAAAGAAAATTACTTATCT
The DNA here is from genome assembly GCA_025762735.1 of Platanus orientalis. NCBI lineage: Eukaryota > Viridiplantae > Streptophyta > Magnoliopsida > Proteales > Platanaceae > Platanus > Platanus orientalis. The sequence goes on along the minus strand of JAOXJP010000003.1, from coordinate 7,194,992 downwards.
TAGCAAAATTCCTCAAAATGGGTTGAATTCACCAAATTTGGGAAGAATTTCTTCTCATTCCTTCCTTAAACTCCCAATTATCTCTCTCTTTCTCTCTCTTCCTTTCTATGTCCTAAAAGGTATAATAAACCAAAATAATGTTATATAGCGGTTATAAGTCATCACAAATAAGATCTCACTCGTGTAGGAGTTAAATAGAAATAAGCCACATCTTATGAGTGGCAAAAATCACAATTTTGGACTTTTCAGAATTTCTAGGCATGATCGATCATAGGCCTTGCAGAAAACTCCTAAGATCCAATCTCCTTCTCTCGTGATTGATCGCGCTAAAATCTTGCCATTGTGATCGATCATGAGATCCGTGATCGATTACGCTTCTCTAAAAAAAATATACACTAACCTCTTGCGGAAAAATTGGGTATAACATTATCTACAAAACTCTGAATTACGAATCATTTGAGACATTGAAAAGTAAACTTAGACCTCTCCAATGATGTATGAAACATACTAAAATTATCTTAGGATTGGTACAGGTATGCTCATGAAGTTATCCCAATTATGCTCTTGGGAAGACTTTGGAACTTGACAAGTTCATGGTCCAACTTAGGTTTTACATTTCAAGCTTGGTCTAAAGGGTTCATAAACCATTCTATGGTCAATCTAAAACATATGAAATGAAAACTTTATCCATATAAAAAAAATTACATTTTTACCCTTTTACAACATTGTGGGGTATTACAATAGAATGCAAATGTGTTTAATGATATTTTGTCTGCAATAGGCCAAATATGAATATGTTGAAGGCAATGGATGATGCCTCAAATAGGATGAATATTTATTATGTCCTTTATGTGTGTGCATTGGGTAATGCCTAAATAGACTGTGTTTTATCAGCAAGTTCATATACTTGAAGTCGATGCTGAAACTCGGCCAAAAGATAATATATTTATATACATTGTGGTAATTCTCACCTTTAGTGAAACAAAGCATGTTTAAAGGAACCTAATAAAGGCCTAAAGTATATGTACTCATATTAAGATGTGTTTTTTTTTCAAAATCTTGAGCAAGGACTCCAGGGATGGATTTAACAGGCCACCAATAGGCAGCTACATTGGTGATATGATTATTTATACACCTATATGGAATTGTTTATGTCAATTGAAGTTCTTAGATTTTGGACATGCATTGGGGTTATGAAGATCCTTGTTGGACAGCCACTGGGGTTAAGGTTGGATGCTTAGATTCAAATTTAATGAGGGTTTCTAGATACTATGCTAGTACCCAGGGAACTATTGGGGGCACAATAAGGATTTATTTCCTTAGAGTTTAAGGTTGATTCAAATGGTGTGGATAAGGTTGGTACAATATATATATATATATATATATATTGTGAACCCGAAGTTGGTGAGATTACAACTGATTTCTTGGAGTTGAGTTGGAGTACTTATTAGCATTATTGGAATAGATTGTGTTGGAGCATTTGTTTCCATGTATTTAGTTTCATACATGACATTAAATAGACTAAAAAATACATAATTCTAATAGTTTTCTAAATATATTGATGATTTCATATATACTTCTTTATTGATCATGATTCTATTTAATGAATTCAGTAGATAATGAATGCATTAATTGTTGGGATGCTTATGTTGTTTGTTGCTTGTTGATTTTATTGGATAAATTTCAACTACAGAACTTGACTACTTACTAAGCTCATGAGGCTGACCCAAAAATTTGAAACATTGTAGTGGGTCCTAGCCAAATACCAAGACAAGAGGAGTAGATTTCCAACATAGCATGAGATCTAGATTTAGGTGGTTGGTGTATTTATTTATAGATTTGTTATAGATAATAATACAATAGGATACTTGATAGGTGGATCTACACTAAATCTTTTAAGTTTTATTATTATGTGAACCTTTATAGTTTAGATTGAATGTTTTTGGGATTGTTAAACAAACTATTATTGGCATTATTGCTTTATTGTTGTTATGGATGTGGACGACGGATGAATGTTAATGGAGGGATATGAAATGATGAATATAGATGATTAGTAGGAGTGCTATACACTGTTGATTATCAAATACCCATAGGATTAAATAAAAATGGTTAATATTTAATCCTCAGGGTCCATTTTTATAGTTGATATACAGCCAAAATTTTGTTAAAAAATTTGGGTGGATTCCTTTCCTCGTTAATCTATATGTTAAGAGGAAGACAAGGGAAGATGATTTATCACATCACAAAACCCGTTGCATATCTGAGGATTTGGGGTGTGATAGAAGTACCATTAAGATGTTTTTTACCACATCTTTGTTGGTTATTGTAGATGATTCATGCTCCCTCAAAGTAGCTTAGTATTGTGTGATATGAATTAATAAAATAAAGGAAATCTTAATTCTTTACAAGTTACAAAACATCTTTATGGTGTAATCTTGTTCCACACTCTTGTAATTAATCAGAGAATCAACTAGATTTAGTCCTCATTAGTTGTGAGCATGTTTTTATTTTTTTGGTGATCTGCCCATTTCATATCAATTTTTCCAATATGTTGTCGTTGATTTTAGGCTAGACAAATTTGAATTAATTATAAATGTCAGAGTGTTTTGGTGGCCATTTTATTTTGATCTAAGTTATTCTCAATATTGGCATTATCATGATTTGGGGAAAAATTGAAAACTAATCACCAGTTTTGGATGCTTGAATCCATTTTCTTATTTTTTTTAAACAATTATGATAAATATGAGAGATGTTATTCAATGTTTGATTTTGGATTAGCTTGATTCAGAATTTCCTCAATCAACATATCATTTAAATGGGATTACTAACTAAATTTAGGATTTAGCCAACAATGGTGGGAAATTTTCATTAATTTTTTAAGAACCTATCAATTTTAGGAAAATTATAGGTAAGGATATAACATCAAATTTCGTATGGTTCCTTCTGGAATGTTTTGGAAAATCAAAGTGTTCAAACTATCTAGCTGTGTGATGGGCTAGTTTGTTATTTTTTGTGGGGACTATTACTCCAAGCTCTTGTAATGGAGCTTGTTAATTATTATTGTTTAGCACAACAAACTTCTGATTATCCCAAGTTGCTCAAATTGTAAAATAAGTAAAGCTGCATAAATATAAAGAAGAAAAGAAAGGAGAATGAAACTTTGTCTCTTTTATTGATAGGAGTGTAGTTTACAAGTTTTGCTTCAAGCACAAAGTAGACTCTACACCTTATCTAGCTATGAACTTCTTCAAGGTTCAAACTTCTATTGTATTTTCTTTGGAGGGATAAGCAGATGTATGTGAACTTGCTGCCTTCTTTGAAGATATGCTTGCCGGTTTACAAAATTGGAGAAAATGGAGAAGATGGGTAATTTATCTTGGATCAAAGAGAAAGATCTTGCAAACAGTATGAAAATTATATGGGAGTCAAAGAGTACCAATTTCGTCTTCTTTGCAGTATATATAGATGGAGAACAGGCTGAGTTCGAGTTCATATGAGAGACAACTTCTCCATTGCTCTTAGAATCCTTGTTGAAGTGTGAATGTATTTTCCCTCCCTATACACATCGGTGCCTTTTCTATGTAAGATTGCACTGCTATTAGTCTCTTGGGTACTTAAGGAATATGTGGATGTCGTGGCAATACAGAATAACCACCATTGAAGGAGTTGGAGTTGATCTCTAACTTCTGATTCAGTAGCATGCGAATGCAGAATTTTTTCTTCATTCACGAGATCTTGACTTGTCGTGAATGAGCATATAAGACCTCATTCATAAGCATCAGCATGGTGGCGAATGAAATATTTTAGTGCTCATTTGCAACCATGCACAAATGGACTAAAATATTTTAATTGTGCAAAATGGATTTCAACAAAGGAAACTGGAGGTTTTATGGATCCAACAAAATGTTTTAAAAAAAGGATAAATGAAAGAAATTGGGTGACCTTTTTAATTGGTTTGAGTGGGTTTCATTCCAACCTTCAACGTGACACAATCCTCCTTTGCCTAAGCTTCAAACTGGCAATGCAAAAAATATGAAGCATTTAAATAGGCATTGGCAGATATACTTGGATGACCTAAGCAAACGATCCATAAAACCTTGAAAAACTTTATACAACTTTTGTTTTTTCTGGCATTAATGTGTCGTTTTGAGTATATTAGGATTTGCACAAAAATCACGAAAGAAAAGTAAAACACAACACATAAAAATAAAAATAAAAATAAAAATAAATCAATTCTCTATTAAGAGCATACATAAAGTGTAAGGAAAATCTCTCTTGCCATCTCGTATGAGAGATTTTGGCCTTTCAGTCTCGGAGATTAGGAATGATTTGCAACTGCCTTGTTTTAACTTTTTGAGATCGGGAAAAAAAATTTCTGTTTTAAGTTTTTTGAGGTTAAAAACGAAAAAGATACCCTCAATATTAATGAGGATTGTAGAATAGGGAGTGTATTACTTTTGACATAAGCATGTATTTCTACGTTACATGTTACTTTGCATCCGGACTCACCGTAAAAGGGTCCTCCTTAGAAGATTTCTAAGACCAAAAACTGCATGAATTGGATGAATTTTAACCTTCAAATTATAGGTCCAAATCCTCTACGTGGCAGCTAGCCCTAGGGGTGGCATAACCTAAACCCAATAATTATGGGTTCTGGTAGATCTTTTCCCACCCTATTGATACTATATTTAGAGGTGACATGAACCCCTGCCGAACCCAACCCCTCCCCCCTTTTTTTCAATGGAACCTATCAATTAGACACGTTGCTTCCTGTTTAGGTTGGCCTTTCCCAACTCGATCTCTTGATTCCATCCACCAATTGGACCTTGACCCAACCCAAATTTGAAACTAATGGCAATTCCCACATATTTGATTATATTTTGTGTTTAAGGTCTGAGTACATTTAGATTATAGATTAGGAGATTCCAAGCTCGGCAGTGCCAAACTACTAAAACCACCCAATCGCAATACCCAGAGACTCAGTTGTTGGAAGATTAGAGTGCAGAGTAACAGATACCAGTGACTTTAGAAAAAGGTTCAGCAAGTAGGGTACTTTTTGGTCTTCTATGTTTTTCTTCTTCTCCCCAGTCAGGTGATTTTTCTACACATGTAATACAAAATAGAAAAGACTAAAAAACTGATTTTACAATTATATTTCTGTACTTCTTTTGCTGAGACTTCTACTTCCTAAAAATCTTTTATTTATAATATAATTAAGTTTAAAATGATACTGTTGGCACCGAAATTTGGCACACACCAAATGGAGTGTTTGTCTGGGATGATATCGTATGTACCACACCCCTGATGGGACTACTCAGGGGGCAGAATCAATTCACTTTTTGGAGGTTTTTGATTCCCCCTCCTGAGTGGTCACATCAGGAGTGTGGTG
>JAOXJP010000003.1:7169286-7187897 GCA_025762735.1 Platanus orientalis | reverse complement strand
GGTTCATACAACTCCTCTTTTTGCATTCTGTTTGTGTCCTCTGTTTAATGAAATTACGTTATCTTTTTCAAATATATATAATGAATGGTTACCAAGAAAATTTTCACCTCATTACTTCACATCTGCCAAGATTTGTTGTGTATTTTCATTTTGAGATTCAAAATATGAATCATTCTCTCTTTCTATATATCAAATCTATATTTCAAGATTTATCTCATCTTTAATTACCAATTTAATTGGGTTCATTCTTACCAAGTTTAACAAGAAACGTTTTGTCTCTTTACTTCCTATTTTTTAATAGAAACGTTAGGCCTCCCCTTTACCAACTTTCTTCATACAACCTATAAAAATAAAAATAAAAACTTTCTTCATACATTTGGTTTGATATTCTTGACATGGAAAGCCACTAAATATGGTGTATAGCAGAGAAACAGCAACAAGAAAAGGTAAAGATGCATCTATGGAAGCTCAACTCTCTCAATGAGTAAAGATAAGAGTGGTGGACTCAAAGAAAGGTCCAACGCTAATGGCGATTGATCAATGAAGATATCGAAAACAACCGAGAAGAAAAGCATTGTTTTGCAACTACTTGCCTGAATTTTTATTTTTTTTTCAGAATCTTTGGTTCCATTGTTCTTGAGTTAGAACCACAAATAAAGTCATTCACTGCTTGATCTTTCATTGTTGGCGTGGGTTTGAGAGATTGCATGTCATTGTATCCTAGAATGGTCGCCCAAGAGACCCTGCTACACTGGTGTAGACAGGAAATACCGTTTAAGTACAGCGTCTGTGAATGTGCCTTGATGATTGTATCAAACCTATATGTTTTTTTTTTTTCTTGATGATTATCAGACCCATAAGTTTCTCTAACTTTATTCCCCTTCTTGTCTATTGGTGCAGATCACTGCATAATTGGATTCATTGTTTACACCAATTGGTATCATATATACATATTCCCTCAAATATATTTATTGTATGATACCATTGTTGCCATTAGACAAATATGCATTATTGTAGATTTATACTCACGTCACATGATAAAATAACACATACTCACATACTCACATAATCATTGAATTATTGTTCGAATACATATCATTCCATACATTGACTGCTATACAATTTTTTTTGTGTGTGTGTGGATAATTGCTATACGGTAGTATTATACTAATTTAAGTGAGAAATAACATAGATTGGCATAATACTCATCACTACGTGAAAGTGCTTCATCTATTCAATTATAATACTTGGCTGAAATTGAAAAGAACACAATTCAGTTTATCCGAAATTTTGTTTCTGTGCTGTTTTGTTAAGACCTATTGATATAGAAGATAAGAATTACCAAACAATATTATTTTTTGGATTCTCAACTGATAAAACAGCTCATACTAAAGTATATTTTTAACCCAAATAATAACAGAATTCATTTCCACAAAAATAAAAACTAGCTGTCATATCTCATAATATGTTATTACGTATATGGCTTCTGTGGAAATTGGAGTGTTTGTTCAGCTGTCCCAGGAGTGCTTCTCTTCTTAAAAATTGTGAGTCTAGATATAGACCACTTCCAAGCCCCAGAATTATATTCCAAGAATATTTAGTAATATGTCAGCATTAATTCCCTCTCGCTCTCACCTTAAAAGTAGCAAAAATGTTTTAGAATTGCCTCTCTCAGTCAATCAGCTTCTCTCTTCTACATGTTGGTACAGGCCTACCGTGCCCAATAATCATATACTGAGGTAGGACTCATTTATTGGCATTGAATCCACAAGGAGTCACGGAAATTATTGAAATATTTAAACTGAACATGATCATTGTAGAATAAAGATTTTGTCCTCATCAATATAACTGTAAGGAACAAACATATAGCTCAACATAAATAGGCAACAACAAACATAAAGAGATTGCAAGCAATGGGATTGCAGAATAGCTTGCAATGCTAACCAAAATTCCCAAAACATGCATTTCAAAGTGCAAGTCGGTATCATGTCAAAGATGAAATCATTTCAACAGTAAGCCCTCTTTTGTATTATCTACAAGGCATGTATTTCAGAGTTCAGCTACTGTTTGAAGCATGAATGATTAAATAAATGATTTTGATATTAAGTTATCACAGTTAAAGGAAGCTATTATACAAGCCAAGGCAATGCACACACCTTGTCATCAACATCAGTGAAGTTGCGCACGTAACAAACTTCATATCCTAAATGCCTCAGATATCTGCCTAATTATCAAACAAAATATTCAGACAAGATAAATCTTCACAAATAAAATCACAATAACTCATTCTTGATCATAAACTTCATATCTTTGCCTATCAAACTAAACACTTTTGCACGGTTGCACATAAGAAACTGAAATCTACCCAGTAAAAGTTCTAACAGATTACCATTTCGGCCCATGCCAAATATAAGATACAAAGAATTAATTTTGAAAAGTAATCATCTACACATAACAGAATAAGAAAAACTTTCCATCAAATTCATGGGTTCAAAACTAAAAAAAAATTGCAATTGAACCTCTACAAGAACAATTATCAAAAACCCAAATTGAATTTTAAAGAGTTAAACAAGGGATTCCATATTGGAGGGATAAAATCTACCTGTAGACGCCACAGACGTACATGCCCACCTTACCAGGGTTCTTGGGCTTGAAGAGCTCCTTCTGTCTGGTCATGGTGTTGTGTAGCCAAAGCTCTGAAATGGGTTTGTGCTGTTTTTCTCCATTGCCTCTGTGATGGTTATTATTAGTAGAAGGTTGAAATGCCCAGGAACTGAAGCAGAAGAGCTTGTGCTTGTTGCTCTTGCTGCTACTATTGAAGAAGCAACCGTGGAAGGGTTGCGTCTTGAGGTGATTATAATGGTGGTTTTGGAGTTGAATCCTCTTCTGAGCTCCAGAAAATGGAGATGAATTGAATGAGCGTAAGGGACGGGAAGAATTTAGCAGCGTACCCATTTTGCCTCCCTTCTGAAATTCGGTTCTACATGCCTCAACCCTTTACATGCCTTCCTGAACTTTGGAGGATGTGGACCTGTAGTTGGAATTTTTTCACTATTAAATCTAGGATTGGTTTGGGTTAGTTTTTATTTTTGTTTTTTTGTTTGTTCTATCACAGCACAATCGGTGTGGAATATGATTTTGCTTTTGCCCTGATTCTGATTATCATGAACCAAACACTTTTAATGTGGCCCATAATTAATTATGATCCGGTATCAGATTCTGAAGAATTCAAACCTAGCACCAAAATGAATTTGCACCTAATTTTATTGGGTTTATTTGGTTCAACCAGTTCCCCACCAAACGGATTTCCTAGAGTGAGTTTTCTTTTTCTGCAGGGAGACTGGAGCACCAGATCACGTGGCCTGAAAAAGTGATCCATCACAAAAAATGAACTGCTGCTAGTGTTTTTTTTTTAATTTTTCAGGCCATGTGTCACATGGCTCCCTAGTGCTTCAGTCTCACTATAGAAAATCGCTTTAGAAAATCCACTTTGGTTCACCACCCACTGGACAAATTTTTTGACACAAAACCAGTCTGACCTTGATCAGTTTCCGAGCTGGACTAATATGTCTTTTTCTTTTTTCTTTTTTTGGTAAAAGGACTATCATGTCTATATGGCATTTTTGTATATTTTTATGGGATCCCTATTTTTATCTTTCAATAGAGAGTAATTATGTTTTTTCTTTATTTATATTAAAAGGGTTTTATTATTTTATATTAAAAATGATATTTTTAGTATTTTAAATATTTAGATTTAAAAACCGTTGCCCATGAAATGTCCGGTTTCCAAAATGACCTCCCTACCTATGTAATTAAAAAAAAAAAAAAAAAAATCTAAATTGAAAGCATTAAACCCTAGATCCCCGTCACCTTTATTTTTATACTAACTCAATTAAAATTTTAACATTTTCATTTGCAACACCATTAAAACCTTTTTTTTCCTTTTAATTCTTTGAGGCAATGGCTTCGCAACTTTTAAGAAACAAAAAAAATTATTAGTGTGGAAGAGGAGAACATTGACTACTAGATTAAACTAATTTTTCCCCTACTTGTGATAATAAATTGTCCTAACTAACCTTCAACCTTTTTTGAGATATAGGAGAATATTCCAGATTTATTACAATCAATTCTAAAAGATGCGTTGTCAATGAGCCAAGCAGACTAGCTTTAGTTCGAACCTCGCCCCAAATGAACTGCGCTTGAGCCATGTTTAAAGCTCATAGAGTTAAGGCTTAGCCTCCAATTGAACTCGTTTAGATAGATGAACCTGAGCTAAGTTGCATTAAGCTTAGCTCACTAAAAGATCAACTCATGGTCTTATATAGTATATAATATATAAAGGAATAGTTTGTAATATTATATATACTTATATATTATATACATTGAAAGGTGATAGCAAGATATCTATGAGCTGTTGGGCTTGTTTCAACTAGCAATTTTTGGAAAATGATTGTCCGTGTTGACACATGCCTATGTAGGCATTTCATTGATTGACACATGAGGTGTTTTTGAATTTGGTCTCTTTTTTAACACCTGAACATTATGTGTTAGCTTATAATTCACCATAAACACTACAACACTCTGTCATCATAAAACATTTTTTCCAATTATTAATCTTTAGAAACAGGTTTGACTCATGAGTTACTTAGCTTTAAAATTCAGGCCTAAAGCAGTAAGCTTGGTTTCGATGAGCTTCAACCAAGCTCACCTTAATCTTAATGAACTTCATACTCACCATGGGACTCAGCGTAATCCTTGTGTAACAAGCTTGTTGACAGCCTCAGAAGGCAAACCTAGGCATTTACCCAGTGAGGGAGCTGGGTTTATCGTAAGGATGCCCTAGATAATCCTCCTAAATTCTTTGGAGTGTTTAAAAAAAAATTCAAAATTGGTTGAATGCCAAGAGAAATTTTTAGTCTTCTCTAAGGTTTCTTTAGATGATACCAAATTCATGAAAGTTAATTTTATCAAAGATATAGCAATTATCAACAAATAAAAATTAGAGAACAATAGGGCCAAATTTCTTGATTTTAAAGCCCAAGATTCTTTTTCTTCGGTGTTTTAATAAGACCAGCTGATAACCTACAATACAGATTAGAAAGAGAAAAGAGGAACCCTCACAACGTCATTAATTAGACCTCTATATGACACAAGATAATATACACCTCCATACTCGCTTTATTTATTACTAAATTCTACGCAGTCTTATCATTTTAATAAAATGACATTCCACTCTATCAAAAGCTTCCAATAAATTTTGAGGTTGCCGATTATTTAAGCTTAATCTTGTAAGGCATACAAAAGTTACCAATCTCTGCAGCTGTCAAATCATGTAGGTCCGAATGGCCAGATAATAAAAAATAAAAAACCATTTGCAATAACCATTAGGGTTACAGTAGTGGACTAGCCGATTAGTGAAACCCTTCTGGACAGACTGAATGGCACTCAGGATGGATCCTCTACTGCAGGCTTAAGCATGCGTATGCAGTGCAGTGCAAGTACTCAAAAAAGTGAAAATCACCCACCCAAATTTGACTTCTTGGGATATGTGTCACACTGTAGACACACAGCCCAATGCAACACTTTAAGCTGCAGTACACGATCCAAAGTGAAAGGCAATCAGTGGTGCTCTGTTGCATGGGACACCGGATACATCTCAAAAATATAATCCCTGCTTACTTCAAACAAGCAGAGAAACATATAACCAACTCAAAAACATCTTTGAAAAACATTCTTTCTATTGCACGAGAAACTAACGAGGTAACATAGAAATTGTGCCCGACTCGGATGCTAAAAGATATTGAACTTTAAAATTTGGAACTACCAACCCACAGAAACCAAAATATAATTTCCCCCCAAAAATGGAGGAAGATGGCAAATATAAGGTAACTGTGGAAAGGAGTGATAGGGAATGAAGAAAGAATGTGATGGCTCAACAATCATGCATCCCCCATCCTGACTTATCTCATTATCTCTTAAAAGATCTTGAAGATCAGGCCACCATGCCTGGCGAAGAATGGAGCAAACACAAGCGACTCCACGGCCATGAGCTTGATGAGGATGTTGAGTGATGGGCCGGATGTGTCCTTGAGTGGATCACCGATGGTATCGCCAATCACAGCTGCCTTGTGTGCGTCCGATCCTTTGGGACCAAGTGTCCTTGCATGCTCTGAAGCACCAGCCTGAGCACACAAGAAAAACCAAAGCATAAGTCTCATAAAAAAACACCATGACCTCTGAAACATCATTGGAAAGGGAAATCATATGTGGCTGTGTTTAAAAGATCTTTACTTCGATATATTTCTTGGCATTATCCCATGCGCCTCCAGTGTTGGATGCAGAAATAGCAATCTGTCAATAGTCCAGAAAGAAACACAAACTTCAGAATATTGAATTACATCAGTGTAATGAGTGGACGAGTTTACAGAAAAAAAGTGCTTCCAACATCACCTGTACACCAGAAACTAGAGCACCAGCTAGGACACCCGACAGAGTCTCCACACCAAATATTGTGCCAACAATGAGGGGGGTTAGCATGACCAAGGCACCAGGTGGGATCATTTCCTTAATAGACGCGTCTGTGGAGATCTTGACACAGGTAGCGTAATCAGGCTTGGCTAGGCCCTCCATGAGACCAGGGATGGTGTTGAACTGCCTGCGCACCTCCTCAACCATCTTCAAGGCTGCGCTTCCTACACTCTTCATGGTCATTGCTGAGAACCAGTAAGGAAGCATAGCACCAACAATCAACCCAATGAAAACCTTTGGGGTCAGGACATCAACAGTTGAAATAGCTGCACGGCTCACAAAGGCACCAAAGAGAGCCAGAGACACCAGAGCTGCTGACCCAATGGCAAAGCCCTAGAAAAAAGAAAGAAAAAAAAAAAAACTGAAATTAATAACAACAATACATGGGACCAAAATAGGCAATATAGTGAGAAATAAAAGCAAAATATAGTACCTTCCCAATGGCGGCAGTAGTGTTTCCTGCAGCATCAAGTGCATCGGTTCTCTCTCGGATCCTGTGGCTCATGCCGGCCATCTCAGCAATGCCACCAGCATTGTCACTTATGGGACCATAAGCATCAATGGCTAATCCAGTAGCAATGGTGCTCAGCATTCCAAGAGCAGCTACTGCAATGCCATACATGGCGGCGAAGCTGAAACCAACGAAAATACAGATTGCAATGGCAAAAATCGGAATAATGACAGACTTGTATCCCAAAGCAAGCCCAAAAATAACATTAGTAGCAGCACCAGTCCTGCAGGAATCAGCCACATCTTGCACGGGACTGAAAAAAAATGTAGACATTAGTGTTATAACAGAGATCATTAAATGATAATACAGAGGTTTAATAAAACTGAATGAGAAGATTAAAAACCTGTATGCATTGCTAGTGTAATACTCAGTTACGAAACCAATAACAAGTCCAGCCCATAGACCAACAGCAACACAGAGGAATACTTGCCTGTGAACCAAAATCAACATTAGTACTTTTGCTATTCAATAAATTATCTATAAGAACATGTCTACTGATGATATTCGTAGAAAACCAATATACGAAATAAGACAGGAGATAATGCTTACCAGTTCTTCACAACCTTCTGGGTTCCAAAATTGAAGATTGTGAAGGTCGATGGAAGTGCAACCCAAGTAACAAGTGCGATTCCAACAGTCATCAAAACAGTGGAGATAATGAGCTGCTTCTTCAACGCAGGCTCAATTTCCTTGACAGCCTTGATTTCAAAGAAATCAGTTGCAAAGAGGGTGGTGATCAAACACACAAGGATACCGATGGAGCTAATGAGCAGGGGGTAACACATTGCAGTAAAGTCATGGCTGATCCCAAAAGAGGAGATGGAAGCAACAACAAGAGCAACACATGAGGCCTCAGCATACGAGCCGAACAGATTAGATCCCATCCCGGCAATATCGCCAACATTATCACCAACATTTTCAGCAATCACCTGAAAGCACATAGAAATAACATAATGATTAACAAGCTCACCAATCCAAGCATATTAAAGAAGCTAAAAGATCCTCCAAAGGAGTGATGCCTCTTACAGCTGGGTTTCTTGGGTCATCCTCAGGAATGTTCCTTTCAACCTTGCCCATAAGATCAGCACAAACATCCGCAGCTTTTGTGTAGATACCTCCTCCCACTCTCCCAAAGAGGGCCATGGAAGAACTACCAAGGCCATAACCGGTAATAGCCTCAAGAAGTCCTTCCCAGTCATCACCATAGTACAGCTTGAACAGATTGATGGCAATATCAAGCACTAAAAGACCATTGGCAACAAGAAGAAAACCCATGACACCACAGAGGTAATAACATTGAGCAAAAAGGATACAATGCTGAAGATGGCATTGGCAAGAGCAGGCAAGAGCAGGCTTGCAGAGGCTCTCAGTACTGTAGATGCAATGTTGGCTTTTGATGCTGAAGCCCTCCACAGAGCCAAGGAAGAGGAAGATAATAATTGCAAAAGCAACCTTGAACACACCAACCATGAACACATCCATTTAAAAACCAAATGTTAGAGAATTCTCAGGCAAATTAGATATTATTACACATAATTTATTAGCTAAGGACAAATTGGAAGAGTGAATGCAAGGTGGTAGAGAACCCAACATAAAAATCAGGAATTAAAATCTCCACATCAGACCCAACTGATTTAGAGCCAATACTGATATGACTCAGTCTGGTATAACTCATTCTATTCATTCTGAATTGAGAGTTCATTCACTGAATTCATGTTTAGTCACTGAATCAAACTAACTCTTCAAGGAAAAGTTTGTCCCACTCTCCAATCACTTGACATCAGTCAAATCTTATGTACCTTACACACAATATCAAAAAGCAATAACTCCTAATTCACATCCAGAAAACCAAGGTTGATACATCTTGGAGTCATGCTAAATCTTAATCTTTGAATAAACACAAGACAACAAGAAAGTAGACTTAGATAATTGTAAGGATTGCCTAGATCTGTGTACATTTCAGGTTGGTATAGGTTGATAAATTAGCATAGACAATATACGAGGCGCCATAATAGGTGGTTATGCACAGAACCATGCCATATTACCTCATTAAAGAATTCCCAGAATATAGACAATCAAACAATTAAAAAATGGCAAATAAATTTCAATGTCTTAACCAGATGGTAATTCTGATAAAAATAACACTAAGTACCCTTTGATCACACCAAGGCGGTGTTTGAATTAGCTTCAGAGAAACACTATTGGCAACAAAAATGGAAGCAAATGTTTCTATACATTTCCAATAGATGACCATGATATGGTTCCTGTAAATTGCACAATTATCCACAACAATATCTACATCCACCAACAAACATGATAAAACTAGATTCAGATTACAAAAATCAAAAACCGTAACCCTAGAAAGAAAGCAAGAAAAAAAGTAATAGAGAGAGACAAATAACAGGTTCCAAACGAACACAACCAAAAAAGACGAAGAAGAAGAAGAAATAGGAGGGGTAGAGTGAGATTTAGGAAAATATACCCCAAGCCCCAAGAGCGACAGCATTCCACTTCTTAATATTGAAATGCTTGGGCTTTTTGGAAGACAAGGACAAAGGGCCGGCGCCGCTCGAACCCTCGCCGACCGGAACCATGTTGATATCAATATCTAGAGATGCCGTGTTCTTTTGTGGGTGTGTGCAGAGAACAAAAGAAGAGGCAAAGGGGTTTTCTTTCCAAAAGAAGAGAGAGAGAGGCAAGAGCAGAGAGAGAGGGAGAGGGAAGCTAGAGTAGAGAGAGGGAGAGGCGAGGGGGAGTGATAATTGCTTAAAATTATATAATTATCATAGTCAAAATAAGCATTATGGCATTTTTTTATATATATTTATATTAAATTATGTATTTTCTCTTGTAGGATCTCAATAAAAGCCCAATTGAAGTTTAAAGCCCATTAGCAAAACTTACCAATGGAGATGATGTCAAAAGATGATGGAGATCACTACCAACCGATCCAATCAAGCGAAGATCAAGCATCAAAGGGAATTTAAGGGTCAAGATTGATAAAGGAGGATGATTAGACATTGGACCAGCTCACTCATAGGGCAAACAAGTCAAAAACGTGTGGGGCTCATGAGCAAAAAAATCTTCACTTCATGTTTTTTTTAGAAAATTCGCTAAAAAAGAAGTTTTGAGTCATGTTCGGTATTTTGGTCATAACTTTTGACTCAAAATTTGGATTAAGGCAAAACTGGTGAGGTTGGAAAGAAGATTCGATTCTCTACAAATTTATATTTCATAATTTTTTTTCTTCAATTCGAACGATTTCAAGGTTAAAAGTAGAAAGAAATCTCGACCAAATTTGGAAGGACATGAATGCTAAAAAATTGGAGATCTTTTGACATCTTTCACTTTTTCACTATAAAAGGGGTGTGCCTATGCATGAAATTATAACTTTTTCTCCTTTCTTCTCTTCTCAAGTTTTAGGGTTTTAGTCTTTTATTTTCATGGCTTTTGTAATGAAGATGATGGACTAAAGGCCAGACCAAGGTTAGAGGTGAAGTTTAATTATTTGTAATTTGTTTTTGGATTTAATACAATATTTGTTTATTGAATGTTTTATTTTCTTTTGATAATTGTTCAAGTCCATAAACTATCTTTGATTTATCGTTAACTCCGGGTATGGTAAATGCTTAGAAAGTCCCTATGACTTGTGAACAAAGGACCTAATTGTTCTAAACAACATTCAATTTTGTAATTATTTCTTTTGTTTTAACAGAGTGATCTTCCGGTTAGGTAGAATCTTTATTCGATTCTAACTGTGATAATTTGATCCAACATAAATTACAAATTATTAAATGGATCCTTGAAACCGTAGGTCCATTTTGTTTTTCTATTTTAACATTATTTATGTTCCATACTACAGTGTGAAAACATTGATCTCTTTTCTTTTTTTTATTTTATTTTCTATTTCTCTTCTATTATAATCTTTGTTTTTATTGCATAAGTTAATCCTTGGGGATTCGACCTTGTTCAGTACTACAACACTTGTATATTTACAAGTAAAGTTACCCTGAATGTTTGGTTTATTAAGTTGGATCATTAGTCTAGGTGTAACAAAGAGCCGAGAGCAAATAGAGGGAGAAGCGAGAGCAGAGAGAGAGTGCTTGAAACGCAAGAAGAGAGGAAAAGAAAGCAAGAAGAAAGGAAAAAAATGCAGGGGAATTGATGTATATAGGTGGCTATTAGAAAACACTTCTAAAGGTGTTTTTGCATGCCTATACCAAGCATTTTGAAAACGCTTCTAAAGGGCTTTTACCAAGCGTTTTGAAAATGTTGCTAATGATGTTTTTGCAGAAATACAAAAGAAGCGTTTTAAAAACGCTATATAAAGCCCGTTTTCTATACTAAGCATTTTGAAAACGCTGCTAATAGTGTTTTTGCCTAACTTCATATGAAGCATTTTGAAAACCCTGTATAAATAGTGTTTCTTAGTTTTTGCAGCATTTAAAAAGGGTTATTTTTGTCATTTACCCCATTTTAGTAGCATTTGTTGAGAGAAACACTATATAATACTATACCTTTTGCAACATTTGTACAAAAACGCTTCTTAAAGTATTTTGCTAAAAACCATTTTTGTTGTATTAGTATCCTAGAAATATATACTTCTTTGTTATTGGCTTCAGTTTACCCTCATTTATATGAACATAAGTAGAACAACCAAACACTCTCAAATCAGTATAACTAGCAAGAGAATCAAACCAGACTTCCTTAGGAGTCTTACACTCAATAGAAGTTGATGGAGACCTATTCACCAAATAACAAGTTGTGTTAACAGTTTTAGCTCAAAATTCCTTGGACAACCCAGCATTAGAAAGCATACACATTGCCCTCTCCAATAGGGTTTTATTAATCTATTCTACAATATCATTCTACTGTGGTGTATTTCTAATTATGCGGTATCTCACAATCCCTTCATTATTGTAAAACTCATTAAAAGAATCTCCATAAAATTTCATGTCATTGTTAGTTCTCAAGCGCTTAACCTATTTCTCTATTTGCTTCTTAATCAAAGCCTTCCACTACTTGAACTTAACAAAAGCTTCATTCTTGTGCTTCAAAATAAATACCCAGACTTTTTGAAAGAAATCATCAATTAATGTCAGCATATACCTTCCACCACCAAGAAAAGGAACACGAGAGGGACCCCAAAGATTGAAATGAATATAATTTTTAAAAAAAGGTCTGCTCTTTCTCCTTTCATCACTATTGTCACCAGAAATAGGGATTGCCACTGACTTTGCCCCCTTTTCATAAACCTCTCTATACAAAACTCTGTGTAACCATTGAACTTTTTCTCTTTCCTTAGAGAAACTCTATTTTCCTTCTTATAGGTAACTATCAGAATAATATCTGTCTCTCTACTCTAAGTGCTTTATTATGGCTAGCACCTTAATCTTTACAGGAAATTGGGTTATGTCTCCTTTCCCACAAGATCCATCATCATCTCCTATCATGCACCTCCATCTGCTCAATCTCCTACTTTCTTAATAGTAGGAGCATCTCTTAATATTAAATCATCCACATTTATCTACTCATCTTTAGAGGGCTGTGAGAAAAAGAAATTTAGAGCCATGTCTTATTTGTCCTCTCATAGTTATGCTTGGCCCACTCACACCACCCCTCAACAAGAGTTATCTTTGTTTCAATGAAAGAAGATCAATTCAAAATCTCGTATTGAAACTCTCACATGTGCAAACCAAACTGGTTGCACCGAACCCTTGAATTTGGTACAATACTACTATCAATTCCTTACCTCTCAAAATCATAACAAATGTCAATAGGATCCAGAGGCAATCAAGCACTCAAAAAATTCAATCGTACACCTGTCACTAACCTGGGGGCTATTACTTCTATGATCCATTTGTACAAATCCATAAATGTTTCATAATCATGACCTTCAGAATTTTCAAGGAAGGCTCACCCATCTTAGTAGTATGTACATTTTTCCTCAAGCATCTATATCCTATTTTACAACCTCAGAAGTCTGAGTTAATTGTGGATGAAGCTCACCCCCTCTATCCCCTTCCAAGCTCTTTCTCAATATATTTCTCTTTTTCATATGAAATCAATCTCTAAAAGGAAGAAAATGGCAATCAAATAAATGATTATTCTGAACTCTAGCAAAGCCAACCTTCCCCACCATATTGTGGGATCTCTCTAGCAATTGAAGACGTAATCTTCTTTGGTATCTCTCATGTACAATCATATTGATACCAATAAATTTCTTTACAATTTATCGAACCAATCACTCACTTAAAGATTCATTTTTAAAGGGGTTGCCCATTACTGCTTTCAATTCAACTTATACTCTAGCTCCCTCTCCTTTCCTCATGATTCCTCCAAAATCTAGTCTTTCTAATATATGGTTATATAAATTTACCATTTTGTTGTATTTTCAAAAATAAATTTCATAGACATGAATCCTGGAAATAATTTAAAAATTATGAGGGCAAACCCCTTCTATTTATTATATGCTTTTAATGATTATATTTTGTCTTTCAATTTTTAAAAACCATCCTAACAATTCTATAATTTTGGGGTAGTACATAGGATCAACCAAGCAAGACATTCTAAAAGAAAGATTTCTCAATTAGATAACTATGGTAACAGATATTCAAATAGAACCCCTTCAAATGTTCCAAAATCTTCAAAGGGACTTGCGTATACACCCGACAATTCCCATGACATCCCCTCCTCCCATACTATTATTCCATCCTTGCACCAAACCCAGAATACTCACTATACCACTAAAGCCAAAAAGACCCACCTGCAAGGCAAACAAATCATGGGTGAGGGAGAAGAGTTAGGAAAAACTCATTCCCCTTACATGGACTTAAAAAATCCATACCCTGAGGGGTACCTTTCGAACAGACTTCAAGTCCTAGAACTTACAAAGTACGATGGAGGAAGATGTCCACATATGCACTTATGGACATATTGCAATGAAATGTTCTAACTCGGTAAAGACGATGGACTCCTTATCCATCTATTTTCACAAAGCCTAGAGAGCCACGCCCTCAGATGGTTTATGAACCTAGATAGGGGCAAGCTCTGGACCTGAAAATACTTATCACAAGTCTTTCTAAAGCATTTCAAGACTAATTTGGACTTCTTACCCCTAAGGCCAAGCATAGGAAAGATAAGACCTGAACCATATGAAAACATTCGAGAGTACACTCTCCGATGGAGACTTATAGCTTGCACACTTGAGTGACCTTTGGAAGAAGTTGACATGGTGTCAACTCTTTTAAAAACCTTGGGCTCTACATATAAGGTAATGGACCAAGTATGTAATGAGTTTGCATCAATGAAAAGAGCTACATCTAGTATTGAGCATGCCATGCCAGAAGGTGGGATCCAGGAAATCCAGGTACTCTTGGGGACCACACAAAAGGAGCCAGAGTTTTTCCCAGCAACATCTCTCTCACCCATGACCTTAGCAGTCCAAAGTCCTATGCCTTCATTACCTACTTCATATACTCATAACTACAGTAACATTCCAACAACACAAGCCCAACTACCATCACCCAAAGAACGAGGACACAAGCTTTGCTCCCCTCATCTTAAAAGAGTTAAAAGGGAATTCACCTCTTTGCCGTGTTCCATTAGTCACATGTTGGTGAACCTAGTCAACAAGGGGCATCTCCAGCTACTCCCTCTGAGACAGACGCCCAGTTCTCTCCCAAAGACATATGATATGAAGAAGTATTGCACCTACCATCAAGGCCCCAGACACTTAACTGACAGCTACTCCAAATTAAAGCATGCTATTTAAGACTTCATCGACTAGGGGGACCATCATCATCAACAAAATAGGACAACCTTGAAGACTTCTTGAAAACTTTGTAAACCTGTCCATTTTATTAATGTACAGACCAAACTATGGACTAGCTTGATCCTGACCTCTATATCAGGTACGTAGGCAACTTGTGAGTCATCCTTCATACTCCAAGTGCAACCCCTTGTATAAAAATAAAATATTTTTCCAAGCCACATTCTCTACATTTATCCTGCCAAATTTTTCATCCACACAAGGCCAAGCCCTAGTTTGCCAAAAGTTGTATGGGAGAGAAATCTTGATTATCAAATATACTTGCAGAGATCCTATTCTAGATACTGCCTCAAAACAAATAACATTAATAAATAACATAGTTCGAGCATACACCATGTTTGAAAAAACACACCTTTATCAAACTCAATCTTTCAAAATTTTCTCATAACTTTATAAAACTTCACATTTTTTAAATACACAATTCATAAAATTCATGCATAATTTCTTGCACCTTGTATTTCTCCAACTTCCAGATTCCCTCTGGATGAATGTGTGTGTGTGTGTGTTTTTTAAAATGTTTTAACTCATAACTTGCTTGTAATGCATGCCATGTTTTTGCCTCTAGAGACATCAATTTTTAAAAAATGGATGCTTTATAAAGTTTCCCATTTTCAAAAGATTTTTCATCACTTCGTACGCATGATTTCCATATTGTATGAACATGTTTTTCAAAACCATTTTCCAAACCCAGAGGGATCTTCACTAACAACTAACAAATGGCTAAATGTCCAAAAAGCCTCCCAAAAGAGCCCGTTAAAATAAAAACAATTCAACTTAAAACCATGTATTGATGTCTTAAGAGTCATGGGCATGCTAATGTCAATCCCTGGGTGGATTTTGATTAAGCAAGAAGCTTGATCACCTAGTGAAGTCGAAAACAATAAGCTTACATATGTATGATGTCATCAACATTTTGTCCTAAGGGTTTATAGATCAATGATAGAGCATGAGATTTCGCTTCCAAGACAGGTGCCCTTAAGAAAACCTGGTAGCATTCATCAAGCAATGATGACCAACTATTGTAGAGCTGTTCATTTAGACACATCCAAGGTGTCTTGACTGACAATTGTAGTTCAAAAACCATGTAAAACCCATTCTTGATGAAAAGGCTACAAAGGCGTCAAGAGAAAAAGAGGGACAGAACAAAACAAAAAAAATGTAAATCCCAGTTCGAAGGAAAAATCAAAAGGGCCTTAGGGGCAAAAAAGGGAAAAAGAAAGGAAAAATTGTCAAGTCAAACATCTGCTCTACATGAAGAAATCTGACAGCCAACAATGTGTTCCTAAAGCTTTGCTCTAACGATCAACAAATGTGCTCCTAGTGATCTACAATTGCAAGAGACAGTCATGCTCCTAATGCTTCTAGAAAGGATAGGAGGCCATCTCTGGCCGACCAGATTCCCAAAAAAGGACCCACATATAATTTTCCACTAGTTAAACACTTTGGGCCAAAATACAGAGCTTCTTTCTTTCTAAACACAATATTCTTCATGTATTAAACCCATGTCAAGTATAATCTCAATTGTTCATTCAAATGAGGAGAAGCCATCTTTGGCCAATCAAAATCCTCAAAATGACCTATTCAAAATTAATCACTTGTCAACCATTTTGAGCCAACAATAAAGGCTTCTTCTTGTTAACCACAACTCCCTTGATTGTTCATTCACATCACTAACCTTAACTCATTTCCATAACAGTATGCTATAACATTAACTTCCACAACCACAACTGTGCAGCCGTAATTCTATCACAATGATAGATCCATTCCATTTTCAATCCATCTCATGTACAATTTGAAAGGTACCTATAAGTACGATTCAATATATTCAAGCATTCATCCATTTTTGTAGAATGAACCATTTTCTAAACAAGACTTTCATCCAAGCTCTCTTTGCAGTAGTTATCATCATAGAAAACTTTCTCCTCAAAAAAAAAAAAAAAAGAAAAAGAAAAAGAAAAAAGAAAAAAAAAGAAAAAAAGAAAAGAGGATTTCCTCAACCACTTCATTGTAAAAACTACCCTCATTATTGAACTTCAAAAATACATTTACCAATGAACTATGCTTGACTTGATCCCTACACTAGGGTATGTAGGCAACCTGAATAGAGTTCAGTCACATTTTGTAAATTCTTTACAAACTTTGCAAGCTTGAACATACCTGGATGTACATCTTATCTTTCAAACCTTTCAAATTGCTTACATTCATAGACAGTCAAGACAATCATGACATATTGAACAATCAATAACCCAATAGGCAAGTTACAATGTTGAGTCTAAGCCACATTTTGTCCTACATTCAAGACCTCTCTTCATCAATAAACAATGGAGATAATATTTGACAATTAATAATCATTTTTGGGCCTTTTACCCCTTTCTTTTAAACTCACAACCTAAGCCACACTACATCCCATGAATAAAGTCCTCCTTGATCTTGAGGCAACAGGGGCATGACCATTAGCAATATAATTTTCAAGCACAATCAATGGCCATTAGACGATAGATTCAAACATTCAGAGCTATTCAAGAAGAACCAAGTCCAAGGGCTACCACAAATACTGACATAGCAAAGAGTCTCGTGCACACATTTTCTTAAGCTCTCAAATCTCATGCTCGATCAATGAGCTCAAAACTTCATTGCAACATGTCACGTGACATCATGCCTAGGCAAGAAATAGACATAGACTTCACAAGATAATAGGGATCCAGATTAGGCTTCCTGTGATAATTACCTCCACCAATGGATTGAGCATAGCACAAACATGACTCTTTTGATGTCAATACATTAGTCTAAACCATTTAAAACAAACAAACAAAAAAGAGGGGGCCATCTTGAAGGCCACATTCAAAACAATCATTGAGGCCATTTTTAAGGCCGCTTTCAGACAAAATCAGACCATCTTGAAGGCCGCACTCAAAGCTACCCTTGAGGCCGTTTTGAAGGCCGCTTTCAGACAAAAATCAGGTTGTATTGAAGGCCACACTCAAAATAGCCCTTGAGGCTGTTTTGAAGGCTACTTTCAGACAAAAATCAGGCCGTATTAAAGGCCGCACTCAAAATAACCCTTAAGGCCATTTTCGAGGCCACCCTCAGACAAACATCAGGCTGTCTTAAAGGCCGTATTCAAAACAACCCTTGAGGCCATTTTGAAGGCCGCCCTTAGACAAATATCAGCATGTCTTGAAGGTTGCACTCAAAACAACCCTTGAGGCTATTTTGAAGGCCGCCCTCAGACAAATATTAGACCGTCTTGAAAGCCGCACTCAAAACAACCCGTGAGGCCATTTTGAATGCCACTTTCAAACGGACTGACATGCCAGATTAAGGCCCCCCTAAACAACAACCAAAAAAAAATTAAATAAGGCCATACTGAAGGCCACCACTCAATAAACCTTGAGGCCCTTTTGTTGGCCACCACAAAAAATTTTGGTCATCTTAAAGGCCTTAAGACATCATCACTCGGCCATCTCACGGGCTATTTTTCATACTCCTACACAATAACACAACAAGTTCAATTCTCTCTAGTCAATTTATCCCAGAAATCTTCAGTCAATCACATTCTAGCTCCGGTTAATTTATCCTAGAGACCTTCAGTTAATTTATCTTAGAGGCACAACAATTTCTTCTCTGGCTAATTTATCCTAGAGATCTCTGGTTAATTTATCCTAGAGACCTTCAGCTAATTTATCCTGGAGGCACAACAATTTCTTCTCTGGCTAATTTATCCTAGAGATCTCTGGTTAA
>JAOXJP010000003.1:7157796-7169186 GCA_025762735.1 Platanus orientalis | reverse complement strand
TTTTCTTGAGATCCTACAAGAGAAAATACATAATTTAATATAAATACACATAAAATAAATGTGATAATGCTTGTTTTGATTATGATAATTATGCAATTTTAAGCAATTATCAATATCCCTACCATACAAGATTTTTTTCATATTCACATTTAAGCTTGATATAGTTTCAAAAAATCCTTATACTCCAATTCATTCTTTAAAAGGCTTACTAAATCATTCTTAAGAAGGAAAATAGTATCATCTGCAAATTGTAGGTGTGACACCATTACCTTATCCTCCACCAAAAATCCTTTCAATAACAATTATTGTTCCAACTTCTTTAACATTATACTTAGAGAGAGGAAAAGTATGAGAGGATCTCCCTATTTAAACCCCCTTATTGATTTAAATAAATAAAAAACCTTTGAAGTACCATTCAATAGGACGAAAAAATATGGGTCTCCTATATACCTAATCCATCTTTCTCCAAATCCATTATTCTCCACTACTCACATTAATCCATCCTATCATAAGCCTTTTTCATACCTAGTTTACACACCATCCCTTTCTCTGTTGATTTCCTTTTCTTATCCACACATTCATTTGGAATTAAGATAATACTTTCCTTCCTTTCACGCTTTGTGTGCATAAAACAACTACTCCCAATCATATAAAAAAACTACTCTCAATCGTATAAAAAAAAAAACTACTCCCAAGATTTTCCGTAATCTCATAGATAACACCTTTGAAATAATTTTGTATAAACTACTCACCAAACTTATTAGCCTGTAAAATCCTCCAACTACCTTGCACCACCCTTTTTGGGACCAATACAATAAATGGAAATCTTACGGATTTGTTCAAATTTTCCCTTTCATAGAATTTCCTAAACACCTTTAAATAAACGTATCCTTCAAACATCTCTGGAGAGGAAACCTTAATCTTATGAGAGGTGGTAGCAATAAAATATCCATAGACATCTTTAAAAACTACATACATCAATGATCTCTAAGACTTAAAAGGCACTTTCAAAGAATAATATGTTATATCCTGATAAAGATGGGGTATAATTATAATATATATTTTGCACCTGTTTATGAGATAACTATACTTGTGATTGCTAAAAAATTTATACACATATATTAGAAAACAACATACTAGTTTCTTGTGGTAAATTTTCTTTGGATTTTTGTTAACTAATTCTTTATTAATTCAAGTTCTTACAATCAGCTTGTACTTTTGTTAAGAACTACTTTGTTTCCTTTGATTTATTGAAAATTATCAATTTACCACTCTATGAATTTAGTACAAAATTTGAAGTTTATATTAATGTAATTATATTGTATAATTTATAGTTAAGGGATGTACACCATTATCACACCTTATGTTTCTTATATAATTCAACAAGTTCAATAGTTGGTTTGGGATCCTAGTGCACATTTGCTCATGTAGACTCATATAACAAGTTCAAACCCACTAGTTATTTTACTAAAGAATTAAATTGATCCACTTGATAATGTTCGTGTGGATTTTAATTCGCACAAATAAGAATACTCCATGATGCACCTAATCACTAACTCAATTAAATGATGATACAATGTGCATTTAATGCGTATGTGAATAACTGCAATAAAGCTAATGTTAGCAACAACACGTGGCAACTTAACTTTGATGAGTGGAAAACCACCCCCACAAGTGAAAAACACAAGTAACATGTGACATAAAAATCATCCCACATAACACAAAATATATTCTTGCAAGTAAAGCTTCCAAAAGATGGCATGTGGCATGCTAATCACCGGAGTGAAAATTTCATAAATCCCTAAAAGCTTCCAAAAGCATTATATAACACCTAGCATGTGATAAAAGTGCAAGATGAAGTTCATAGCCCACATTTGAACACCATGATCAATCCATCTCATGCGAGTAAATAGTGCAGAATGGTTAAGAATGATGACATGTCATTCTACGTTCATAAGTCAATGGAACATATCCAATACTCTAAGGAGACATGGAAACAACATAGTTTGATTCAAACACTCTGGTTCTTCAAAATAATAAGAAATTGTTAATATAGATAAGGATCAAGAATGCATGATATAATCCATCACTTAAATCTAATCTAAATCAAATTCCAACAACAACAAGATTCTACAAATTCTACTCGTTTGAGCTAGGATAAAGAGTCATGCACAAAACAAACTATTCGTGGCAATCAATTTTACTTGTTGGATCAATGTTAAGGCTATAGATATACCATAGGTAGTTGTAGATAATGATAGACTTCTAAAGACACCAAGAAAAGAAGATGATCATGCAAAGAATCCTAGAAGGACTTTGCCACCTTAAAGCCTTTATATATTTATATATATATGGAAAAACTGGGTTTTTATAGTAACTGGAATTCTTGATATAAGTTCTTAGTGCCAACGATTTAGAAATCAGATGTGAAAAAACCCAATAATTTTTTCATTAGAATCCCACTAACACTCAAACTCTCTCTTCCTTTCTTAGGATATTTTTTCATATCAAATATCTAACAATCCACTTAATCTTTCACACTCACTTTTATATAAAGGATCAATCCTATTCGTGAATTTTTTTTATTCGCAAAGTTTAGATGGTTTTTCTCCTCATGAGTCAACCTAGTAAATGTTGACTTCACAGTGCTAGGGTCCAAGTTGCAAGAAGCTCCATACCAGGTTGCACTTGTAACAAGGAATAGATTCAAGGATTTGGGAAAGTTTGAAGGGCATCAGTGAACATGGTCTATTTATTGGCTCAAAATGGAAAAGGGCTTCAGTTGTGTAGGGCATCATCAACGGTAGACAAAAAAGGGTTGAAGGATTTCAATGTCACAAAAAAATGTGTGGTTTTAGGTGATGTGAGAGAAGATAGAAGATGTTCTGTTTTCAAATGAAAAACAAGGCATTCACAAATCTTCATTCATGAATCCAAAATTTTAAAATATATTTTAACACAGTCAACTATTTTTTTTGATAAGTAACATTGTCGACTTTGAATATGTTAAGCAGAAATTTATGGAGTAGTTACCATAAAAACTTCTACAAGTGCAATTAAAGACTATTGGTAGAATTATTTAGGCATAGGGTAAAGAGCAATGTAGCGGAATTACTTCCGATGGGATTTGAAATCCTACATCTTCTTCTAAATTTTATTTTTCATCATTTATCAAATAATCTTTAAATATTACTATTTTTATTTTCTTTTTTTAGGTTATATCATCATTTTTTTATCTCTTAATATAGATGCCTAAAACCACAAATATATGTTGTGTGGTTTGATATTTTTCCAAGGATGAGTTTATAGTCCTTAAATGTTGACCGTTTCATTATCTTAGTGAGGAAAAAAAAGTCTTTTTACTCATGTTTAATCCACGTTTAAATGCCACCAAATGTTTTTCTCTCTTAAAATACCATTTGTTATTTCTTTTTTTACTTTTGTAAAGATGATCATATTCATTTAAAATTTCTAATATTTGTATCTCCGGCCTTATTATTTCTCTACATTTGTGTCCTCTTGGACTATTTCATGCCCTCCACTAACTTTTCTTACATACCTATTTAAGGCATCTTTAATATATATATATATAACTTTGACCCATTTAATTTATCTCATGCCTTCCATTGATTTTTGCAAATTACCAAGTATTGCTACGTCTCTTTTATCCATTTAATTTATCTCATGCCTTCCATTGATTTTTGCAAATTACCGAGTATTGCTACGTCTCTTTTATTTTATTGGGTTTCTCATTTTCTAGAGTTTACGAATGTTAAATATAGTGATTGGGTCTTTGATTGGAATACGTTGATATTCATAAGGTTTCCTTAAATTAATCAATCCATGTATTTTCAGAATTGTTTTTTGATAGTTTAATCTAATCCTATTTAAAGTGAATGTGTTCTAATTATATTAATTATCCATTTCTCTAAAAGTAGTTAAATTTATGTTATACTATCACTTCTTTTAACATCCACAATTTTATTTTTAAATCTTTATATACTAATACTCCTAACCTAATTCTTTATCAGCTTCCCCTATATATTAAAGTCAATTCCTTAAAATAAAAAAAAATTAAAAAAAAATAGCTTAGTCTCTTAAAGACATGCTTTATTGTCCCCTTCTTAACATTGTATCTACCCGCTCCATACTTTAATTGATTATGACATAATATTTCAAGTTGTTAAGTTAATCCTAATCTCTTGGACTAATTTTTAATCTACACTTGTCCATAGTGAGGTAAAACTTGCCTTCTTATCGCGATATTCAAGCATAATGTGATACTTCACTTCCAAGGAATGTCCTGGCTAATCTTTTCTATTTCTCATTGTCCCTAGATGATAATGAAGCACATTACTTTTAAGAAGCACTCTTAACGTATCATAACAAATAATTTTTCGGGACTCATGTTGAGTAAGGTATTATGTTGGTATTCATTAAAAAAAAAGGGGTATTATGTCGACTGCCTACTTGGTGCAACTTTCCCCCTTTACCCAGGCTTAGGAAAGACGATGCAAAAAAATGTAAAAGGTCGTTAGTGTTGGTCACATAATTAGGGGTGCTGGGAAGGGTGGACAAGAAATAGACCTAACAATGCAAAAAATCTCAAGGATTTAAATACTAGATAATTTTTTTCCCATTATAATAGATATTAAGAAATATATTGTATAACTATTAACTGGAAAAGTGGGAGGCCATTTTAGGTCATATTCATCATTGCCTACCTTGTGATTAGGTTCAATTTACTTGGTTCATGATTCCTCATATATTAATCTAAGTGAAATGTTCCCTAATTTGGCTACATAATTCATAGAATGGTTTGCGATTTGATGGTCTTTAGAATCAGATAAATATGGTCTTATTGATCCCAAGAATGATTTAAGTTTTGTCGATTTATGTTAGCATTGTGTTTCCAATAGATTGAGATCTGTTTGGCCATGCCTAATAACGAGAGAGAGAGAGAGAGAGAGAGAGAGAGAGAGAGAGAGAGAGAGAGAGAGTAACAACTACACTTTTAATGATTCTCTTTTTTATGAGACATCTCAATAGGCTCTTCATTGTTTTAAAACATTTTGTAAGATGCATGATTCATTATCTTTGTACATAAGTATATCACCTTAATGATTTTCTTTTTTATTAGACATCAAAATAGGCTCTTCAGATAGCACTTTTTAGGGTCACTCCTAGGTTCAATTTAATGGGTTCCTTTTTTATATTGTCCACCATTTACCGCTCATCCATTTTGGCTTCCTTATTCAGACAAAGTGGTTTTATAGAATGTTGTTTCTTGATTGCCAAACATTTTGGTTCATAATTTTTATAGAAATTTATACACAAACGAACATTATTTACATATATTTTCAATGATAGATGTAAATATAATTCATGACTCATTCAAATTTAAGTCAGTGAATCAATTCACCTAAATTATTATTTTTAGTCAAGTAAAACAGTTTTGGTCAAAAACGAAAGATAACATGGCATAGATCTCATACTAATTAGACTAGTGATACATCAATGATCCAGCAAACAATCTATATATCGAATGATTATATGATTTAATAAATCCCCTAACGGAAGATTTCCCGAGTCAAACTTGGATGTTATGTTGTGCAAATGAACATTTATTTTATTTGATTTTTTGATGGATACAAATGAACATTTATGCATTCTAGGGATTGTATTTGTGATCAATAAGACTAAAACTAGATAATCCAAATTAATCAGTGGTTGATGATTGGACCTGTATGTTGCATGGGGTTCATTGTCTATATAATGGATTTGATTTTCTCTGCATATGCGTTTCCCTTATCATCCCTTGTTTACATTGTTCTACTCACCCAACTCTTCTAAACTTGTGAAGCTGGAAGGATGGAAGAAAAATACTCTATGTAGCAGATATGATTTTCTCTTCATATTTGTTTCCTTATAATCCTTTGTTCACATTGTTCTATTGGCCCAACTCCCAAACTGGTGAAGCAGGAAAGATGGAAACAAAATACTTGCATATAGTAGATTGATTCTCTCATCATTTTTTTTCTTCCTTTATCATCCCCTGCTCACATTGTTCTTTTGGCCCAACTTTCCAAATTTGGGATATTGCCTTAAAAATGGTCTTGTGAATGTACAGTGCATCAGAATATCCAACTCCAATTCCAAGAGGTGGAGCCGATTTGAACATGTTACAACATATTACAGTTTGAAATCAGAGCCATGGGAGCAACCATTCTATGAGTTCCACAACGGAGATCCTTAACCTAATCATTCAGATGGGAAAAATGGAATTGTTTGCCCATATAAACCACATTTGACGTGTCTTAAGTGCTTAGGCATTGACCTGAACTCAAACTGTGACTATCTTGGTCAGTGTTAGTAAACAAGGTAAAAAAAATAGCAATATTTAAGTCTCCAATCAAAGCAGAGTACTTTTCATTGAATGGATATATGATCTAAAACCAACTACTTTGAACATTCATACAAGCTTTCCCTCCAATTCCCTGCTCAAGATTTGCATCTTGGAGTCACAAGCCACATATAACATGGAGCAATAATTTTTTTATTTGATGAAAACGAAAAAGAAAAAAAAAGATTCAAGCAATACAATTTAGCATTAGCATAAATAGGGTCGGGTTTTGGCACAACTCCAAAATCTGAATCAACCATCCTGAAATTTAATTAGACAGGTTTGCCATTCTAGAAAAGAGAGCCTGACAGGCATAGAAACTATGCCCTGCCAAACATATATAATACTTGAATTTTGATCAGTTCACCCAAAGATTTCCAAGCTCCTCATATATTTAAAATATAAATATGCTTTTTGAAAATAATATATTCTATAAAAAAAATAAAGAGCATTTAGTTTGTATTTGTGTATTTATTGAACAAACGTTCACTTACCTATACAATCAATTTGGCCCTGAACCCCAAGTGGTCTATTTTCTCATCTTTATCCTGAGAAGAGAAAGTTTGAGAGATGAGAGAAAATTAAACCAAAAGGAAATTATTTAAGATCTTGCACACATACACACACTGTATCTGTTTTTTTGTTCATATTTGCA
The DNA here is from genome assembly GCA_025762735.1 of Platanus orientalis. Lineage (NCBI taxonomy): Eukaryota > Viridiplantae > Streptophyta > Magnoliopsida > Proteales > Platanaceae > Platanus > Platanus orientalis. The sequence goes on along the minus strand of JAOXJP010000003.1, from coordinate 7,162,128 downwards.
AGTGTATGAAATGTGAGTAAATCTTGAAGGGTGAAAGAGGAGAGAAGAATCATTTTGTTCTACTGATGCAATTATTTTTGAGTTGGAATCTCTAGATTGGTTTTTCTGTTCATACCTTCAAGTATATTGAAACTTGAATGCTGAAAAATAGGAAAGAAGAATAATTTGTTCTTTGGAATACACTTTTGAGAAAATTATCATGAACATAACAAATTGGTGAGAGATATAATATATTAAACAACAAAGAGAGCCATTCATAATAGGGATGGGAATATGAGCCACATTCAAGTTGATATGGTTAAGGCTACCATGCTATCTAAATCCATATAACAGCTGTACAATACACTTATGATGAACGTGAAATACCTTGAATGCAACATAGACTACATACATACATACAAGAGGAGGTAAGATTGACCTATTACGTTTCTTTGCATGTGGCCCTATTATGCCCTGCTCCCTTACACTTGCTACAATGAAGTGGCCTTTTGACTATTTCTTGTGATTTGGTCTGCTTCCTCTTCAATCGGCTTGTTGGACGATGGGTACAAGGAGGATGTACCTGACTGGTGTCTGAGGACTCTGTATTCACAGGCTTGCCAATGTCTGGCATTGGGTTTATTGACTCTGAATATGTTAAGCGGAAAGACTCAGTAGTGAAATATGTAGAGCAGTAATCATAAAGACTCCTACCAGTGCAATTAAAGACAGCAATGGCATGGCAACAAGGTAATCCAGTTATTTTCCAACCCTGGCAACTACAGTCCCATTGATCAGTGTTAACAACATTAATAGAATCATCATGAACCTCAAATATGCTATCAGACGAGATTAACACTTTAAGAGTCTGTGCTTTTGAAGTCTCTCCTCGTAGTCTTTCCTCCTTAGATGGAGTTAATTTTGTACACCAGCTACTTGAATCAACTCGGCGTGTATAGATCAACTCCATCATCTTACATCGTATCACATCAATCTTTTGTATTATTGGTAACTCGCGTGCCTCCGTTATCCAGTTATTAAGCACCTCTACAATGTCTAATGTAATTTGGTTGTAGCGTTCACCCTTAAATAATGCATTTGCCCAATATTCTGGCTCACTGTGCATGACCCAATTGTAAGCTTCTGAAGAAACGCTTTTAATTCTCTGCGTACACCTTGTAAATCCATCAAGTCGGGGTGCATGGGCAGCAGCCAAGAGATTTCCAGCTAAGGAATACTTCCCATCCCCATGATATGGGCCCTTCAAGTTTTTCTTGAAATTCTCCACAAGGCGACGTATACAATATCCATGGTAAGCATTCCCAAATACTTCATGCACTGATTTCCTTAATCCCTTCTCTTTGTCTGAAACAAAGGTAACGGGTCTAGATGTTGACATGATAAACTTCAGTTGCTCCAAAAACCAGTACCAATTATCATCATTCTCAACATCTACTATAGCAAAAGCAACTGGAAACATACCATCATTCGCATCCACTGCAGCTGCAGCCAACAATATCTCCTGGTATTTCGATTTTAGAGACGTTGAATCAAGGAAAAGGAGGGAACGACAACCATTCTGGAAACCATATAATGAGGCATGAAAAGAGATAAAAACCCGTTGGAAGCTTAAGTCTTCCTTAGTGCTAAAAGTTGCGACACTACCTGGGTTTGTCTCCACCACCTTCTCACAAAACTGAGGCAATTGGTTATATGCCTCTTTGTATGAACCCTGAAGTTGCACCCTGGCAGTCTCCATTCCACGCCATACCTGCGAATAGTTCAAGTCAATCCCAAAATCTCTACAGATCTCACTCGCAATCTCCTTGGGCTTGTAATGAGGGCTATCTCGCAACCTGTCCTTTATAACATTTGCCAACCAATTTTTTGTTGGATGAGAAGATTTCCCAGTATTCCCTCCACATGTATGTGATTTGTTCATCTTCTTTATCCTAAATGACCGTGCACCTGGCACCCATGATGCATGTACCCTCCATAAACACCCTTTGGCTCTACATATGGCAGTCGCACGGTTAGTGTCATTCTTTTTCAACTCATACACAAAGTGATGTGCAATGGAATATTTCCGCAATGCATCCCGAAATTCATGGACACTACTGAATTGCTGGCCCACTCCAGTGATGCCATTTTTCCATGATGTGATAAGTTTTGTCAGCCCAACATCATCAGTACTAGGACTACTGATATCATTTTTCCAAGATTCAGTGTATCTTTGCTCCTCACCAGCAGCATTGGCAGTTGTAGGAATTTTGATATCATTTTCCAGGGATGCAGTGCATCTTTGCCTCTCAACATCATCAGCAACAGAAACAATACTCAGGCCATTGATACCAAATTTCCAAGATGCAGTGCGTTTTTGCTGTCTGACATTATCGGCAGTGGCACCATTAGGAGGGGAAAGGGTAGACGCAGCAGCGACTCTGGTGATGCTAGGGTTAGTAGCATCAGCAGAAACAACAGAGGTTCTATCAGTAGTGCCTCCAGGAGCAATAGCAAGGACAGTTGGGGTGGAGGTAGCAGTAGTAATAGCAGGGGTGGCTGTAGTATCAGCAGAGGTAGCATTAGTGGTATCAACAAGGACAGGAGCAGTGATAGGGGCATCTGTGACAATAGGGGCAGCATCAACATCAGCTGCAGGAGCAACATCAACATCAGCTGCAGAGGCAGCTGTGGAATCAACTGGTGTAGCTATAGTAGTATCAATGACGACAGGTGCAACAACAGGGGGAGAAGTGGCAACAGGGGCAGCATCACCAATCAGTATTGCAGAAGTAGCTACTGCAGGGGTGGTAGCAGCAGGAGTGGAGGCAGCAATATGGTTGACTGACTCAGCTACTATAGTACGACTTCCCCTGCAGATGCAAATGTGCCATGTGATTTCATGTGAGGTATAAATCATGCATGTAAAGAGGGTGCACCTTGGACAAATACCTACTACCATGCATGTTCAAGACATCATGTGAAACGCTCTCTCTTGCCACAATATAGACATCTGCTGTAACTGAGTCTCCATGGAAATCAATCATTCGTTTGAGGTCTTTGTCATTTGATACAGTTATGAGGGTGCGTCTATTGCTTGGCAGAAAGTATTTGATGGAAATGGTTCTGACATCATAGTTCCACATTTCAGCTAATTCTAACTTGAGATCTTCGAACCTGGTGCCATGAGTGACATCTAATGCATGTGCCTCTCCACCAGTGTATTGCAAGGACCCATCATTGTTTGACACAAACTCACCACCAGACTGACAAATCAGTATAAGCTTCCCCCTAGTCATGGCTTCACAGCAAAAAATCTACAACCAAACATTAAAGGATATGTGAATAGATGTAAGTTTCTTGTTAATCCAGGTGTCTTGTTATGAAATATAAGACGTGTGAAGGATTATAATTCAGAAGAAGAAATTCCTCCCACGCTTTCTGAACCAAATGTCATATTGTCAATTTGTCATTTAAGGCATTGAAGAATACAGAACATCTAATAAATGCAATCGCATAGGGACCATAATTGTGCATAATGGGTTAACAAATCTGTAGACTTGTGTAAAACAAACTCGAAATTGTTTTCTCGATATTTAAATGCACACAATTAATTCAATAGTAATGCCAGTTTGCCAAATCAATTGTCAGTTCATAGGGTGGTAGATGATAAATGAAACACTTTTGTCATCACTATCCGTATCTGAATCATCAAACCATCATCTTCACCATTCATCTATATCATCACTATTATCCATTCAAATCATCATATGATTGTCAATATCACCAGAATTTTAAATCTAGTGTACATTATTAACCCATCAAGACAAAACTATGTGTATGTACTTGTTCTTGGTTCACTAAGTATGCAACAAACTATTCAAAACATGTTCCCTCCCTACATTTGGTGCTTGTTTGATACGATCGCTTACCAGTTCCCCCTCTTTCTGAGATTTCTATTTAGAAGCCGTTTCCTTTTATGCTATTTCTATTTAGGTAGAACGTGTCCATTATGGGATGTTGTGGGTTGTTTTCTGAGTTACCTTTTCTAATGCTAGGAGGGTTATATAATTGTAGGCCTACGGGTTTGACGCAGCGGAATAGCAAGGAGAAGAACACGTCACCTCCTTTGTTTGGAAAAAAAACCTAAACTTCACCAAAGAAGAGAAAACTCGTACTAAAACTTTTTTTAATGAAATACTGAATTGCCTTGAAGGCTACAATGCTTTAAATGGAGGAAAAAAAACCCTAATTCGTGTTAGACACGGAATTAGCTTAATTTGGTAAATTTTACTAAAAATAGTAAAAACGAGTTACTAACAAAATCAAATACTACTACTACTAGGAAACATC
>JAOXJP010000003.1:7139506-7157696 GCA_025762735.1 Platanus orientalis | reverse complement strand
TATCAAGTGCGACACCCCCCTATGGGACACTCAGGAGGGGGAATCAAAAACCTCCAAAAAGTGAATTGATTCTGCCCTTGGAGTGTCCCATCAGGGGGCATGGTGCATACAATTTCATCCCCACTTGGGGGGGGGAATCAATTCACTTTTTGGATGTCGCATCAGGCCACGAATCAATTCACTTTTGGGGTGAAATCATATGCGCCACGCCCCCTGATGGGACACTTGGGGCGGTATCAATTCACTTTTTGGAGGTTTTTGATTCCCCCTCCTGAGTGTCCCATAAGGGGACGAAAGCTGGGGAGTCGAACAGTCCACCAGCAAGAAAATAATAAAATAAAACAAAAAACGAAAGAGATCACTATTTACATTTGAAAGATGCGGATCTTCTAGTCACCAAATCAGAACATTCCATGGCTAAAGCGACCATCAAACGGCCGCTTCTTTCTCCCTGCCATTCAAATACCGGAATCATTCCCGAATCTTAACCCGCCATAACGAAACACCCGCCAGCCCCCACTATCTTCAATCCTTTTTCTCGCCAAGCTCCTTCGCCACTCCCCACTCCAAGCATCTGCAATTAAACCTCTCTCTCTCTCTCTCTCTCTCTCTCTGAGAAATTGGCTTCCTCCGGGAATCTGGGTTTCCTGCAGTTTTGGCAATTGGCTTTTTCGTTGGGGGAAGATAACGGAGATGGTTATGTCGGTGGTGTCACAGAGGAGATGGATTAGAGATACGTTGTTTCAGAGTGTTGGTACACAACAGAAGAGGTGCTCTTATGGGTGTCATCAGGATGATGGGTTGGTGGAGCTAGTGCAGATTGGAGCTGAGAGGACTAAGAATGTGTTGATTTTGATGAGTGATACTGGTGGGGGACATCGAGCTTCAGCTGAGGCCATTAGGGACGCGTTTAGATTGGAATTTGGGGATGAGTATAGGGTAATAGCTTTGTTCTTTTCTGGGCTTCGATGGGTTTCTTTCTGTTATGTGTTCTGAAGTTTCTAATCATCTGTTTGTTTTTCAAATTCCTGTGACTTGGTTGGGTTGGTTGCTTATTACTACGGATACCCATGTATCGTTCTAGCAGATTTCCTGTTTTCTTGTATTTATTTGCTTAATCTTACTGTTATATGATTCGGTTGGTTTTAATGGTTTTATTGGAGTTTAAGCTTTGATGGGTTTTTATGATTTGATGTGTTCTTTTGATTTTTGTACTCTCTCTTAATAATCTTGTTATCTAAAGTTCTGTAATATCGTTAATTTATGAATTTTTTTTGTTTGCATTTTCTCTATGTACGTGGTTTTTTTTTCTTTTTTGGGTTATTCCCATTTTAAGTTGATAGTTTTGGTTTTTTTTTTTTGATAGGTAATTTTAGGTGAAGACGGGTTTTGAACCCATGTCTGTGGTACAACACCCACGGACTTTACCAACTTAGCAAGCTGGCATCTTCATAGTTTTGGTTTTAACTGAATCAGATTAAATTAAGTTCCAATTTAGGATTAACGGGGTTTTCTTTATTAACTCAGACTTGCTATAAGTCAACTCCACTTGACCCAAGAAAAAAACCTTGCTTTAAGCTCCTTCATATCTATATATATTTTTTGTTTTTCTTTTTTTCCTCTGAGCCCATGTCTTTATATATTTACGTGTGAGGGTGATTAATTTCAGGTTTTTGTAAAGGATGTGTGGAAAGAGTACGCTGGCTGGCCTTTGAACGACATGGAGAGGTCATATAAATTCATGTTGAAGCACGCACGGCTCTGGAAGGTTGCCTTTCATAGCACCTCCCCTCGTTGGATTCACGGTTTTTATCTGGCAGCCATGGCAGCATTTTATGCCAAGTATGTTCTTCTCCTCCATTCCTGGCAACCCTTTTCACCTGCCAGTCCAAACTACTGAGATTTTACTATATATTCATCTCGTCCACAAGTGCCTAATACATAATTGTTAGATGATTAGCTCTGATACCTTATTTCATCATCCAATTTCTCATATATATATTTTTAAATCTCTGTTTTACTTATTAGAAGTTTTATGTTCTTGTGAATTTCATTTCTAATTTGACCTTTTGATTTCTCTGTCACCCTTTTGTCACCAAACTGCAGACTAGCAGCCCAGAATGCTAGACACCCTGCCTTTATTTGTTCTAGTTCACTTGTAGTCTTCTCCACTCTGTTTACCCCTTTCACAGGAAATATGTATCTGACTTAAGCTAGAAATCTGTGAATTAGATTCAAGTTAAGCAAGAGAAAGAGGAATCTTTGAATTAACTTTTGTCTTAATGTATCTCTAACTTTTCTAAATTTTGTACTAGAAGAGAGGTGGAGGCTGGTCTGATGGAGTACAAACCAGACATTATCATTAGTGTCCATCCTCTCATGCAGCATATTCCTCTATGGGTGCTTAAATGGCAGGGCCTACAGAAGAAAGTGGTCTTTGTGACAGTCATTACGGACCTCAATACTTGTCATCCCACATGGTGAGTTGAAAGAATTTCAAATTCCATTTGTTACTATCTCTCCTAAGCTCAGTTCTTTGGAAATTATAAAGTGGAAGCTATTAATTTTATCCAGGTTTCACAGCAGTGTCACCAGATGCTACTGCTCCTCAGAGGAGGTAGCCAAGAGGGCTCTGGTTGATGGCTTGGAGTCTTCTCAGATTCGGGTGTTTGGCTTGCCCATCCGGCCCTCTTTCTGTCAAGCAAGTCTCTCTAAGGTTGGTTTTGAGACTAACTTCTAAATTCTAATTGAAACGATTACTTTGACTATTGGATGACCTTTGAATTTTTTGCTATTTGTTTGTTTTCCACTTTCATTATACAGGATGAGTTAAGAAAAGAGCTGGACATAGACCCTCAATTGCCTGCAGTATTGCTGATGGGGGGAGGTGAAGGAATGGGTCCTGTGTTGGAAACTGCAAAAGCCCTTGGAGAAGCACTGTTTGATGAAGAGCTTGAGAGGTCAATAGGGCAAATTGTTATTATCTGTGGCCGTAATAAAACCCTGCCCTCTACCTTAGAATCAATCCAATGGAAGGTCCCTGTGAAGGTGATACATTTGCTTCTGTAACGAATCAGAAAACCGAAACTACATTGTTCATGAGTGACAGAATCATTAGTTGGGCAGCGTATTTAAAATTTTTTCTCTCTTGGTTGTAGGTAAGAGGATTTGAGACCCAGATGGAGAAATGGATGGGTGCTTGTGACTGTATTATTACAAAAGTATGTTTAACAGTTTGCATGTGTCTTAGTGTTTTCTCTCTATATTTCCACTAGTTGATCCCAGGCTCATCTTTCATTTGGCTTTTGGGTTTTCATAGGCAGGACCTGGTACAATTGCCGAGGCTTTGATAAAGGGACTTCCTATTATCCTCAATGACTTCATTCCAGGACAGGTTAGTGATAATGAACCTATTGAGTCCAATCACAATAAAGTACTTGATACAATTTAATTTAATCGATAATAGAGACTAAAGAAGTCATTGTCCAACTGGTTAATTCTATAAAACGAGGCCAAATCTATCCCCTATTCTGAATGAGAATTTTTTGTGCTGTTGTATAAGATTTCTGTAGCACGTCTCTTTTTGAACTTCAATGCATTGCTTGAGTGAGTATCCTGCAAAGTTTTGAATTCCTTTTTCTTCTCTTCTTTTGGCATTCGTACAGGAAGTTGGCAACATCCCTTACGTGGTGGACAATGGTGCTGGTGTCTTCTCTCGAAACCCAAAAGAAACAGCTAGCCACGTTGCTGCATGGTTCAGTTCCAAGGCAGAAGAACTCAGGAGGATCTCAATCAACTCACTTAATTTAGCACAACCAGATGCTGTGTTCAGCATTGTTAGGGATATTCATAATCTCGCACGCCAACGTAGTCTTCTAACCAGAACCCCATATCCACTAACATCACCATTCTCATATACAATTTAATCCATGCGTCTTCCATCTGGACTAATGCAGGTCCTACTATTGTGCCATGTGCAGCTAGCTTTGATGTCATTTTTTGATCCCCATTGGCTTTGTTGCCTAATTAGTCCTGTAAAATTTCCTTAAGCAAGCTGTAGTGTTATGGGGGGGTTAGTAGGTACGTATAGGGTCTTACGGGAGGAGAAGAGGTGGTTGTGTGAGGACTATGATTTGTGTATCTTCTCGGGGACTATTTGATTTTTCTTTCCTCATTATTCTCAGTTTGCTTCTTATTTTATTTTGATTTATGATTTGGGTGGGGGGGGGGGGAACGATCAACAAAAGGTTTAGCATGAAATACTTCTCTTTTTCTTTGTTCTTTTCTCTTCTTCAGCTTGCAAAGATAAAAAGAGTTGAAATCATCTCCCTTTGAAAAGGAGGGAAGAAACACTCGTTATGTAATAAGGGTAGTTTGGTATATACACATAGGTACTCATCCTCTGTATTTACGTGAACATCCTCTTAATTGTTTAATTATCCATAGTCAGGGACTCAAGCATATATACTTGTGTGCTAGTTGGAACTGGTAGGAATTCTCTGTTTGAAGTATAAGAAAACATATTTTGTTCATAGAACCCAACTTAGAATATTGCTTGTACGAACAATGGAAGACATGGGCAGACTTATGCATATAGACTTTTTGTTTTTGGTAAGTAAGAAATATATTAAAGTGGGACAGAACCTGGGGGGGGGGGGTATTGTCCACCCTTACAACGTCCTCAAGCCAAATAAGGGGGCTTGAAGCCACTCCGAGAGGACAATCCACTCTCATCCGAGAGGGCACTATAATTCAGATCGAATTCAGTCAGCACATGACTAGCATATTAGTAGATTTCCTAGCCCGGAAGAAAGAACACTCCTCAAAAGAGGAGCAAATGTTGATACAATTCATGATGATTCATTTAACCTCACATGGCCATAAGAAAGGATCACCTATCAAGAATTTACATTAAGACAATCACCTTCTAGCATCATATTCTTTAGCCCTATATCATGGGATTTTAACAAACTGAGGTGGGCAGCCAAGCACTCCACTACCTCTTTAGAATAAGAAACACTCGGCTCCACCAAGGCATACAAAAAAGATCCATCCTCATGTCTCATAACTGCACAAAAAACAGTCATAGCACCCAACACCAGATAAGACCCATCAAAATTAATTTTCGTGACACCACATTGAGGGGGGTCCCAAAAGAGATGCCCTCCACACCCTGACCTGGAGTCATACTTTTGTTAATCTCTCTAAACTCATCAATTAGCCTACAAGAATCAAGAATGATATTAGGACAAGAAGCCTCATCCTCTTTAAACGATCTAACATTCCTATACTTGCAAATATTTCAATGGTAAATAGAAATGAAAGAAATAATCTTGGTCAAATCATTCCTTGAAATATTACTCAATTTAAACCATTTAAAAAACCAATCAACAAAGGAAAAATCATTAGAGAGGGTCAGGGTTTCAATGCCAAGTAAGAAGCAAACCCAACTTCATGAGCATAATTGCAAGATAATGGGAAATTATTAGTAGTTTCAATCTCTTAATTACATTACAGACACAAAGCAATTGCATCAATTTTATGTTTTATAAGATTAGCTTTTGTAGGAATGGTGTCATTGCAAGCCTTCTAGATAAAATGTTTAATCTTTTGGGAATCGGAGGACCCCACAACTTATTCTAAGGGTGAGAAATAAGATTGGGGGAAGGAGAGCCAATATTAGCCACAACAACTTGATAAGCAGATTTGACCTAAAAAATACTTTTCTTATCGTAGTGCCAAATTAATTCATCTTGAGAGATGGCTCTACTAAGGGGAAACTAATAAAGTTCTTTTCCTCTTTAAAAATAACATGCTCAATGGACTCAAATTCTAATAAAGAAGGAAATGATCAATGAGTTCTGACATACTAAGAGGGAGGCCACTAAGGCTGGGAGGACATTGATTGATTTTAAAGTTTTGATTAGTTGAAATCCAAGGATTAGACCATATATTGATGCTACTATCAAAGCTAACCTACCATCTTAAACCTTTACATAGTAGATCTCTTCTTTTCTGGATACCCTTCTAAGCCCATGGACTATCACTCTTAACCTTGGAATTCAAAATATCTCCATTAGGGAAATGAAGGGATTTAAGGAGATGAGCCATCAAAGAATCTGGGTTTTTTTAAGAGTTTCCAAGTTTGCTTAGCCAAGAGGGCTTTGTTAAAAGCATGGAGATCTCTAAAACAAAAACCCCTTCCCTCTTAATCTGTTAAAGTTTATCTCAACAAACCTAATTGATCTTTTTTTTTGGTCTCATCACTATCCCACCAAAACTTTTATTAGAGAGAATCAATGTCATTGCAAATCTTCTTAGGAATTAAAAAACAAGATATAGCATAAGTGAGAATGACAGTGTCTATGGACTTAAGAAGAACATCCTTTGATTAAGGAACTTAGATTTCCATTCTTGAACTTTATTCTTGGCTCTTTCAGCGATAAAGGAAAAAAGCGAAGATTCATTTCTACCAATGGAAGAAGGTAAGCCTAAATAATTCCTAAGAATTTGTGAGTGTTTCATATGAAGGGTACCTTGGACCAATCTCTTGAAATGTTCGGGGGTTACGGAGCTAAAGTGTAATTCAAATTTATCATGGTTAATGATATGATCGGATGAAATACTAAATTCTTTTAGGCAATCAATGATGGAATTAATCTCCATCATTTAAAGTTTATTGAAGGTATAACAATCATCAACAAACAAAAGGTAAGAAATAGAGGAATTGTTGGGTTTGATTTTAATCCCAGAGATTAAATCCAAATTCTCTTTTTCAATTAAAGAGGTCGAGAGCCTTTCTGCACAAAGGAGAAATAGAAAATGGGAGATAGGATCACTTTGTCTAATTCCTCTAGATGGTGAAATACAGTCCTCAGAAAACCATAAATTAAGATTTAATATGTCACAGAGGATATACAATCCCAAATTTTCTTTTGCCATTTTCACTAAAATTCACTTTCATCATTAAAATGACTATAGGCTATTCAACCCTATCGTATGCTTTTCTTATATAAATTTTAAGGGCCAAATGATGCTCTCAAGACTTTCCAGCCCTTAAAAATCTAAGAACTTCATGAGAAATAAGAATATGATCAATGATGAGTTATCTTTTAACAAAAACACTTTGATTGGGCAAAATGATTTAAAAAAAAACCATTTTCATTCTATTAGCCATAATATTGGATATAATAGGACGAAATTGTGAAATCAGCTCTGGCCTACTAATTTTGCCTCTAAGGGTAATAAAAGTTTTATTTATTGACGATGTAAATCTCCCTTGATTAAAGAATTTAAGCATAACCTCAACAACCTCATTATTGATAGTTCCAAAATTCTTGATAGAACCTAGCTTGAAACCCATTAGGACTAGGAGCTTTGAGATTTCCTAATTAAAATGAATTTTTCTTAAGTTATTCTTTAGAGAAAAAGAAAATTAAGCATATCCTTGGAACATTTAGATAGGGAGAGGTAACATTGATACAACACTTTTTGAATTTGTTCTTCACTAGGAGAAGAAGAATCTCTTAGAAAGATTTTTAATTTAATCCTCACCCTTCAACCATCTATCATTTTCATTTTTTTATGTAAATAATCCTATTCTTAGATCTACACTCAATGGTAGATAAATGGAAGAATTTTGAATTCCTATCACCTTATTTAAGCCAATCCACTCTAGCCTTTTGGGCCCAAATATTTCTTCCTTAGCCAAGAATTTTGACAAAGTTTCTTCTAATAAAATCCATATGATCTGCATCCACATTGGACACTTGGAGCTTTCCCAAATTTATCTTGCTTAAAGAAAGTGATGTTCCATATACCCAAAGAAGTTTTCATTCCATTTCTTGTGGATAGGAGGACACCTTCACTAATTCTTTGTCACATTTTTATTTTTACCACATTGATCACTCATTTTCCATCCAATTTGGATTTGTTCCACAAACAAGGGCTGCATAGTCCACATCTACTCAAATCTAAAGGGTTTGGGTTTGTCTTTTTTCTCAAGACAAGTATCAAGAATAATAGGGAAATGATTAGAACTTGTAATAATGAAATTTCCAATAGAGGCTTTAGGAAATAAAACCTTCCATTCCAAATTGACAATCCCTCTATCTAATCTTTCCTTAAAATGATCCAATCCATTTTTCTTGTTGATCCAAGTAAAGAGTGACCATAATGCCCTAAATCAATCAAATTTCTCTTCTCCAAGATATTCCTAGCCCTATGCATATGGACTTTATGGGCAACATAATGTATGTGGACCTCACATTCCGCCTCATGTAAATGAAGTCCTAATACCTACTCTAATGATTTTTTTTTAAATTTATGTGAAAAAACTTTCAATATTCAAATTTCAGTCTGTGAGAAAATTTGATAGAAAACTCCTTGTCAATGAGAAAATCCAAAAGAAAAATTTTAAGCTAAAAATTTGTTCGAGAGAAATTCTATTCATGCAAATAACTTCCAAAATTCTGTTTGTGTGAATAAATTCCAAAATTTGTTCATGCGAACAAATTTGAATTTGCAAGAAAATCTATGAGAAAATTATATTTATGAGTTCTATTCATGAGAAAAGTTTGTTTATGAGAAAATCCCTTAAGTCACATGATAAACTATGGAGTGGATTTAGGGTCTTAAATTAGGGGCTATACTTGTCTAACAGGTTGCCTACGTACCAACTATGAGATCTATCTGGTCATAATTCTTGCCAACTAAGTCAAGACATAGAGGTGTCATTATCACATTTCTTGAAGATAGTTGAGGTTTCTCATCTGACATGTAAGGGCTTGTGGCTAGTTAACTATAGGAAACAATAAGTTGGGATTTAGGTCTTGTCTCCCTTCGGGTTAACACTATCCAACATAGACAAATGAAATCTCTTAAATACTCTTGCATAGTTATGATATGGTATTTAAGAAAACTTGTAAAATTAAAAAAAAAAAAAAAAAAAAAAAAAAAAAAAAAAAAAAAAAAAAAAAAAACAAGCTCGTCATGTTAAGATACATTTATCACTTTTTAAAATCACAAGAATAAGGAAACCATCCCATAAATCCAAGTAATGGTTTCATATGAAAACCCACTAATCATGATAGTCTTGATACGAAGATCTAGACTATTTATTCTTCTAATGAGTATGCTAGTCCAAGAATCATTTATGAATCCAAGTGGTGGTTTCTCATGAAAAACCCATTGATCTTAAAAGCAAAACAGAAAGAGAAAAATATTTACATTCTCTGTTAATGGCTACCACCTTCTTTTTGGAAGGGATTTCTTGAGTCTTGAACTCTTGTTCTTTTGCACTTCATCCCTTTGTAAGGGGTTCACACGAGCTTCCATTAGAGCTGCTTCTTAAACTCTCACAAAGAGCTTTTCTTCCTCTTATCTACTCTCTTTGTTCTCTCTTCAACAACCCACCCAAGCCCTTTAAAGATCTCCTTTTACTCAATTTATCTGTTGAGTTACATCTTTAAATGACTTTAATGTCTAGGTTTATTGGACCTTGCAGTGTCCAAGGATAGGTTAAGTGGGTATATGACTCAAAAGTATACCATCCATCAAGAGTTTACAATCGATGGGATCCATTTAACAAATTTTTTTATTTCAGTTTTTTTTTTTTTTTTTTTTTCTTTTGCTTCGAGCAAACAAATTGGATTTAATAATTTTTTTAACATTCCTGTCATTTCAAAAGGAGCTGAATAAAACTCTGAAAAGGAAAAAAACTAAAGGGAATGATTTGCAGCCCATTTCAATATTCCAACCGAGTCCAATCCTCTACAGTTAGTTAGGATACATTAATGTCCAACTGTTCTCAAAACACAACACGTTTACAATATATATATACATATATATAAATAGAAGATCAAATTTGGGCAGGATTTTAATTTTTTGTATATATGTTACACAGTAGACACTTGTTGCACATAAATGAAGTTTTACTTACCATAGAAGATTCTAAGTCTTTCAACTCACATGACAACCTTTCCCAATAAAAAGTTGTAAAGCTGCTGTCAAATAGAAAAGAATGATCTCCAAAAATGATCTTATTCTATTTCATTTTCTCTTCACCTTTAAAAAAAAAAAAAATTTCCCCATCTTTATTCCCTCTTATATTATGGCAGAGGGAGGATTGTATCCACTCCTCTTAACTAACACCCCTCTCTGCCCCTTATCAGGGGGCGGGCACATCAGTGCTGACAAGTGATTTACACTTTTTTTTTTGGGGTGGTGGTGGTGCATATCACTTGTTGGCGTTGATGTGCCAGCCCCCTAACAGGGGGTGGAGAGGAGCATCAGTTAAGAGGAGTGGATACAATCCTCCCAGCTGGTTATGGCAATAAGGACAAGACACTCGACTAAATTAATAATCTTGACCATTGATTATATGAAGCATATATATGTTGGGTATAAACTAAATTATTCATGACTGAAAGTCAACATGATGAGATGCTTCTAAACATGTGATGTGCAGATTCTTTCTTAAACATTTGTAAGAACTTTTTTCACCATCCAAAGGAACAAGGTAAGGTACAATGTGTCAAAATCAACCTTTTTATAGATAATTTTTAGATGAGAGGTATTAAACTTGATTATGATCCTCCATATTCCAACCAAATGATCCATGCTTTTATTTCTAAGCTAAATATTTTGGTCATAATTTATTGATCATCATGAAACAAACAACTGAAGAATTATATATTGCTTTGTTGAATGTGTACAAACAAATATGAATGCATAAGCTTGATATTGATATTTTTGCACATTGTTTCGTTCTCTATTTTGGAGATTTATGATATTTAGGAGGAGTTCGAATCATCTCCATTTGAAATGGGAGAGAAATCTCACCAATCTTAAACTAGCATGTGACATGATACATAAGGGTATTTTGGAAAATAAATTACTATTAATTTTTTTATTGGTTTACTTACTGAGATCTGATCAGCTCAAGCACTTGAGCAAGCCACATGAACAAATGAACATGGGTTGTTTTTGTCATTTTTTTATGTTTTTTTTTTTGTTCAAGCAGTATGCTCAAGTGCTTTAGCTGATTATTGGGGTTACTTAAACACACTCATCTATCGCATAATTTTTTATCTAGTAACCTCCCATCAAGCATCATATTTTACAACCTACGTTGATCAATATGTGATCCACATAATGGTATGAAATAGGAGAAAGAGCATAAAAAAATAGTTGAAAAAATGGGAAAAGAATGATAATTGGTATTAAACAATGAGTTTGTGAAAGAAGATAAGAAGTTTGAATCTCCTTTTTGAATGGAGATATCATGCTAGTATCTACCTAGAACACAACATGATGCATGACAAATTTTAAATGCACAGGTACTTATTGAATACAACAACAATAACAACAATCTTATCCCAATTATTTTGGGTTGATTACACGAATCTTGTTCCATCATTCCACTCTATTTAGGGCCATATCTACTATTAAATCATAAACTGCTATATCTCTCCTTACTATTTCAATCCAAGTCAATTTTACCCTTCAACTTGTCTTTCTAGCATCTTCAACTTGCAATTTTCACTCATTCTCATTGGCATAGTCATTGATCTTCGTTCCACATGGCTAAACCACCTCCGTTGACTTTTTCTCATCTTATCACCTATTGGTGCTACACCTATGCTCTCATGAATAGATTTGTTCTAATTCTATTCTTTTTAGTCTTTCCACTCATTCATATCAACATCTTCATTTCAGCCACACTCATTCTATGTATATGTTTCTTGTTGGCGGCCCAACATTCTGCTCCATAAAATATGATTGGTCTTATAACTGTTTGACAAAATTTTTTCTTTAATTTTTGTGGTATTCGTTTATCACACAACACTCCAAAAGCACCTCTCCACTTCAACTATCCCATTCTAATTCAATGAACAACATCATCTACAATATCTCCCTCCTTGTGCATGATTGAGCCAAGATAACAAAATGGTCATTTTGAGGTATCCATTGGTTATCAATCCTAACTACTCCCTAATTTCTACAGGTACTTATTATATATTTACTATAGTACCCCTTTGACTCATGCATATTTAGCAAGACACCATCATGCCATGCATTGACTAGTTGATATTTCTCTCCTATTAGATAGGAGATGAATCAAACCAAGTTCAAAGGCCGTCTTGGTAGATATGCAAAAGTTAAAGAAGGGTAATGTAATAAATACACAATAGATTTTTTTTTTGGTAAATTGGAAATATATTAATGGTGTCTACATCATTTAGAGTCTTTTACAATTTTTTCTTGTAGCCATTGTAAAATTTAAAGAGTTCAAACTATGCAACCCATGTTTGGCTATCGCATGTGCCATGTTAATTTTACTGTGTTTAAGATGTTTAAACTCTAAACTTTCAAAAATTGAAAAAGGTTCCTTCCAATCCTCAATGCATGTTCTAATTTCACTAGGACATTCCTTTGAGACTTCCTTTAATGACCTTATAACCATCGTAAAATCTCCTTCCACTATTGGCTTCCGAATCCCTAATGTTCAAGCCGTTTAAGCCAAAAAAGCTGCTTCACATTCTGCCAATAATGGAGATCGTATTGCTCTCCTTCTAGCTCTTGATGCTTTGCAAACTTTGTGTACTTATCAATGATTTATTCACATAGAGGTCTATTAGGGATGCAAGCTACTTTTCAAACTCTGGTTCTTTCTTCTCCTCATTATTAAAACCTCACATTTTCAATAAGAAGAATGTTGCATTCAGGAAGTGCAGCTACCATCTCCTCAACCTTGGCTTGGACATATACAATCATAACATTCTTAACCTGGTCGGTTTCTATATAAGCATGAAGGAAGAAAGAATATATCTAAGCTTCTATACCCAAGAAGTAATGTAACCGAGTTTCTTTATGCAAGAAAAAGGAATTGTATCATGACACTAAGGAGTACCGAATCTTCATATAGCCTTGGTATCATTGGGTTACACTCTATAGTCACTCCTAAAAATCCAACAAGCACACAAGAATTTAGATTTAGAAGCTCAATATATGCAATATCAAATGAAAATCTTTTGATAAAAAGAATTTAAAGCAAAACCTATCCAAAGTCAAATCAACATTGTGGCAGTAAAATATCATAACTTTCAATCTGAGCTCTACACTAATCCAACCCACTTAAAGTTAGGGAGAAAAGGAAATAAAAAAGGGAGAGGAATCAAATAGTAATCTAGCTCCAACTTGTTGCTAAATTAGAAACTATAATATTCAATTGTACAATAAAAGTAAAGTCCGGTTCACATGTATTATTTGTTAATTCATGGGCAAAACATGTTGTAAGGGCTCCAAGGTCTAAAGCTCTAAGAAGACTCAAGACATGAAGACCAGGACTGGAAGATGGGTTCCAACATCCCAAAAGGTAAAGACATGCATGTAGCATGATTAAGGTCATATAGAGAGGACCAAAATATGCATTTGCATATGTAGGAAGACCCCTTAAATGACCAAGGTGTATTGATTTTCT
Source organism: Platanus orientalis (assembly GCA_025762735.1). Lineage (NCBI taxonomy): Eukaryota > Viridiplantae > Streptophyta > Magnoliopsida > Proteales > Platanaceae > Platanus > Platanus orientalis. Next base: position 7,144,213 of record JAOXJP010000003.1, on the reverse strand, counting down.
CAACAAGATCATAAACATGAAAATAGAATTTTTCTTGTCTATTACTGGTCACAAACCCCATAACTAGTCACGTATAGGCATCAGGGGCCAAAAACAAAAGTCTCGAGGATTGGGACCCTTCCCTGTGACCGATCACAACTTCTGGGTCATGACCTAGTGTGATCGGTCACAAAGTCCATGACCGGTCACAACTAGGTCATTGGACTTTTGTCTCGAGGCCTCATGAGGTGTGACTGGTCACAACCTGATGCCTTATGACCGGTCACAAACCCCATGACTGGTCACGCCTAGAAGAAATCTTAAACTCGAAAAACTCCAATTTTGAATGAAGGGCTCGTATCTTTTACCCATTTAAAAATATTCCAATCTAATGAATGTGAGTGTTTTTCAAACCCTATAAAAGGGGAACTTTCCTCTTTAGGGAAACACTTCAAGCATTCAAGAGAGTGTTATTTCATTTACCAAAATTAACTTCCCAAGAGTGATAAACGTTTTCTCCTCCATTGCTTGAGCTTTAAGCCTGACAGTCCCTCAAGAATCTCTCTCTCACTACCTTCTATACTCTACTTAGCTAGTATCTCAAAGAGATGAATGTGTGGGTTGTCCCAAGATGAAACCCTTATTTGGTTGGCTAAGCTCAAGGAGATCTAGAGACAAGGCTTGAAGTTGTGTGAGTGTATTAAGGCAAATCAACTTTATGAAGAACACTCCCACTTGGTAAGAACAACAACACCAACCAGCTAGTGGGATAATATTTTATTTCTTCTTGCATTCTTTTGCATTCATATTTATTTCCATATTGCTTTGCTTTCGTCGAAGACACTGGAAGTTGACTACACTCGCCAGAGAAACCAAGTATATTGTTTAGCTTGCTAAGAGTAAGTAGTTAGGTTTTATATGTTTTTGACCTAAATTGTATTAGATAATCTAAATGAAATATACCTAAGTTTGGTAGTGAGCTTTAGAAGAATGGACATAGGTAGGGGTGTTAACGAGCCGAGCTGAGTTGAGCTTTACCCAACTCAGCTCAGGCTCATCACATAAAGACCAAACTCAGGCTCAGGTTCGGCTCACATCAATTAAAATTTTTTACTTATAAATTAATTTTGTATATAAAGTTTAAAGGGTAAAAAAATCAAACTAAAAGGTAGGCCTCTAAAAAGGGGCAACAAGTGCGAAACACACATCACCTGTTAATATGTAGTACATGGTCATACATCAACTTTTTGAATGTATAATTATTTGTAATAAATTAAATCATTTTATATTTTATTTTTACATAAACCTTCTTTGAATGCTTCGCTTGGACAAAATATTACATGACATGACCTTATGTACTTGTAAACAACAAGTTTTTTCAAAACAACATAATCCTCTATTTAATGAGTGACTTGCTCACCACTAACACATAATGTGTTTATATTTAATATATGTTTTTTGGCTTTTTTTTACCATGCACTTTTTTGACACTTTAGTAACCTTTGTGTCAATCTATGAAGTAATCATACATTGATCCATAACGAGCCGAGCTCTTATCGATCTGAGCTTAGTGCAGCTCGGCTCAGGCTCACTTAGCTAAATGAGCTCAATTAGAGGCTCAGGCTTAGTTTATAATGAGTCGAGCTAGCTCGGCTGACATCCCTAGATGTAGGCTATCGTGAAAAACCACTATAAATCTTGTGTTGTGGATTGATTGTATGATTACTTGTCTCTTTACTTTTATGCTTATATCTACTATTTCACACCATCTATTTGATATTATACTTGAACAACTACATTATAATACACACACACACACACACACACACACACACACACACACACACTTTGATTAATTCAAAGGAACTAAAATCGAATTAAAATCAATCCTGACATTCAAAAAAGGGGTAAAGAAATTTAAGTGCCTAGACACAAATTTCGTGCGTAAACCCGTAACATGAAAAGTATGTAACAAATTCAATAAATGAATATTTATATTTAATGAAATGGAATACAACTCTTTTGCAAAAAGAGTAAAACCTTTGATTTTCGTCGACGGAGATCCAAGGGCATGATGGTGTGTTTCTTGGATCCAAGTGTTAGTGTGCTTGATTGCAAGAGAATCGGCTTCTTCTCAGGGCTTCATGCTTGATCTGAAAAGGAGAGAAACACCGCGTATCTCGCTTTCAAAGCCAAATTTGTGGCATGTTTCTGAGATGCAAAAAGTATTGTTCTCTCTAGCAACGATCTATGGTTGATGGAGAGACTGAAAAGTATGCCTTGAGTCTTCAAGCCTTTGGAGAGCTATGGAGTCTTCTTCTCTCTACAACCTCTTGTTTGAAGTTTTTTGCCAAAGGTCCATTCTTTATGTAGGAGGGGGGTATTTATAGACTTAGGGTTAAAATCTTGTTAAAACCCTTGATTGGGTGTTGATTGGATTTTCTTATCCCTTTTAGTCTAAAAGAGCACATTCCTTGTTTGGAGAGAAATGCGATTTATAGAATTATTTATATTCCATGAGTGGCATAACTTTCCTTCTTTATCCAAGAGAATCTAGATTTGATTTTATTCAAATCTCTCTCATGTGAGTCCCACGTAAGCTACTTGGGCTTGCTAATGGGTTGAAACATGTGGGCTTAGTGGTCTTATGGGTTATTGTTTAAAACCCGAACCAGGCCCAATGAACTTATCCATGTATTTGGGCTTAATTTGTTGCTGTAAAGCCCATGTGTAACCTAGGGACTTTTGTGTAAATTTATGAAGGTGCAACCCCTTATTTGTAATTTGTGCAAAATTTAGGTGTTTACAAAGTGCTCTAATATAATTTCACCTTATGTCATCTTTATCTTGTACAATTTCTGCTTCAGATATAATTTATTGGTGAGACTCTTTCCCATGTAGAGTTTTTCCAACTTTTTCCATAAAAACGGTGTTGAATAATCATTATCCATAACATTAAATAAAATGTTATCCACAAGACAAAGACGAATTGTGTTGACTGCCCTCATCTTTATGTCTTTTCAATCACCATCCTCTATCTCCTTAAACTTGTCTTTCTTTCCTTACAATGCCATATACAAACCTTGTTGTACTAACATATCCTTCACCCTTCTTTTCCAAAGAGTGAAACTACCATTTCTATCAAATTTCTCTATAGAAAAATGACTGATAAAAGCCTTCATTGCCATCATGAATAAACCCAAGAATTTTAGAAAGCAACATTTTGAATAAAAATATTTTTACTCACTAGTTTCTTCCTCTTCCTCCCAAACATGAACCAGAGCTCTGATACCAATTGTTGACGCTACATAAACAGCCTTGAAATTCCATGTGATGGGATACGGGCTTAAACTAGTCACAATCTATGCAATAAAAAATTAAAATAATTTCAAAGAAATTAACAATCACATAAGACGAGGATATTTATGTGATTCCGCGATGTGCCTACATCCAAGGGAAAGAAACTTTTTTCACTATGAGAATGTGAAATCTGTAAAAGTGTGTTTTCTAAAATCTAAAACCTACACCTTTTTCTCCTTGTATACCCTCTATCTCTCACTCTCAACCCTTGAAGAATCCCACAAGAATCCCTTGCGGCTACTCACCTTTGTTCATCTTTTTTTTTTCCTAATATTTATTAAGCTTTTTCCCTGTCCTAGCTGTCGGACAAGACTCCTCCGAAGGGAGGAGTCTTTATCCCACTTTATATGTCCATCGTTGGATCTTATTCAATGACAGATCCAACGATTGGGAATAAAGCCACACCCAACACCTTTTTAATGTTTTTTTTTTGTTTAAGGAGGGGGGGTGGATCAGGTCAAGAAACATCCAACTTCAACTTTTCAAGATTTAATGGTTGGGAATAGTTAACGTCAAATAATTGTCAACAAAAAAAGGAAGAATGTGTTGGAATAAATTTGACTTTAATCTGACTTTGGCTCAAACTTTTGGAGCTACAGAAATAAAAGAACATAATGAAAAGGAAATTAAAATGCCAAAAATGATTTATATATATTGATAGAAAACAAATGGTCAAAACTTGAACTCTAAAACTTTTTTTAACTATCAATGCACCTTTATATAAATATTGCAACAAAGTATGTTTTATAGAAATTTTGCCAACAATACTAAGAAGTCTAAAAACGGGGGCAACTATCACACCTATGATTAGGTTGAAATTGTAAAAATAAATAAATAAATCTTAAGTTGGAATGGAACAATGCAGTGCCAGGACATGAGATTGATCTTTCGAAGAGCAAGACTTTTTTCAAACAACCAATTTATTTACTCATTCTAAGTTTTGTTTTAAAAAATAAAGTGATATATCTTGACATGTGAGGCTGCCAACAACTGGGAAAGGATGTTTAATCCAGGATTTGGTGTCCAGGACACCAGGGGATGTCATATGGAATAAAATGGGTGGGTGATACATTGTTTGAATATGGAATATGCATTTTATTTCACATGACAGCCCCTGGTGTCTTGTACACCAAATCTTGGACAAAACATCCTTTCCCTATGGCTAATATTAATGTTCCATCCAGGATTTGGTGTCTAGAATGGTGTCCAATTCACCAGGCAACATCATATGGAATAAAATGTGTATTTCATATTCAAAAAAATGCATCACCCACCCATTTTATTCCATATGATGTCCTCTGATGTCCTAGACACCAAATCCTGGACAGAACATTCTTTCCGTCTCATTACACCATTCTTGGCCTACAC
>JAOXJP010000003.1:7119193-7139406 GCA_025762735.1 Platanus orientalis | reverse complement strand
CCTCAAAACAGCAGAGCACACATCAAAGCATCCTAATCTACTGCTGAGAGTTATCACAAAAGATGATGGTGTCATCCGCAAACTACGGATGAGATATCGTCACAGCACCATTGCCAATAGAAAAACCTTCAATCATCCCCACCTCCGTTGCCTTACCAATCAAACTATCCAAAACACCCGCCACTAATAAGAATAATAGCGGAGACAGAGGGTCACCTTGATGCAAACCCCTACTACAACCAAGATGGAAAATGACGCTATACTGATACACTTTCAAATCCAATCCCTTCACCACACCCCAAAACCACATCTCCTCAACACATACATAAGGAAACCCCAATTCACATGGTCATAGGCTTTCTCAAGATCCAACTTACAGATAACCTAGCTTCCCTTCTTTGATTCGGGCATCTATGCATTCATTGGTACATAACACCCCATCCACCAAGGTTCTTCATTTCAAGAAAGCCCCCTATTCCTTAGACATCCCTGAAAGGACTATAATAAGACGTAACGCAAGAAATTTCGAGATAATTTCATATATGCTGCCCAACAAACTGATTGGACGAAAATCTGACAAGTGCCCCCACTTTCCTTCTTTGGGATCAAAGATATGTATGTAGCATTACTCCCTTTATCCAAAAAACTTTTCTCAGCAAAATCTTTAATGACTAGCATTAAATCCACCCTAATCACTTCCCAACATGTCTTATAGAAGGAAAGCGTAAATCCATTGGGGCCCGAGGCCTTTTCACCGTCCAACGACAAACTATTTTTTTAACTTCTTCCTCATCAAAATGTCTCTCTAACCATCAGACTGGCCCTCCCCAAAGCGAGGCATATTCAAACCGTGCACTTTCAGCCTGAGGGGTCTACTGTCAGCATACAAATTACGGAAAAGTTCCTCAACATGGTTCCATATATCCTCCTCATTTTCCACCCTCGCATTCCCAATCCAAAGAAATTGGATCTCATAAGTGGATCCACACGCATTAGCCATCTTATGAAAAAGAAAGTTAAATATGCAGTATAGCTCTCCCCTTGGTGGTCTTTCAAGTCAACAAGAAGGACACAATAAACATGACACGAACCAATTAGTAGTAAGTAGATGGGGAAGGTAACAAGCCAAACATAGCACCCTTGAAATTCACCTAGGAATCCTGATGCAGGACTAATTGATAACAAATGATAAAAAAAAAAATGATAACAAAAGGGAGACAAGGGAAAGGAAAAAAGAGTCTAGGCCTTCACCTAGATGCATAAACCTCTGGAAGAGGAAACCACTACTGTTGTGTGAAAAGCAAGAAAACAACCTAAAGTTCAATCCAAATTCATTCATCATTCTCATTTCTCACATAGGGAAGATTTATGATGCCTCTCACACTAAAAAAATTACACATTCAGTCCATTAAAACACAAATTAACAACTAAACCCCCTTACTAAAATAAAGAAATTCATAAATAACTCTATAAACTCCATTAATTTCAACTAATACTCTACTATATTAAAAATTTAAATAATACCCATAAATTTTATGCTTAAAAATAAATAAAAAACAACTCTAAAACATGCTTCACACTATAAAAAATGATCCTCCATCGCATAGGACCCCCCCACACACAATGTGGGACCCATGTGCAGCTCCATGTCTCCATCAATTCCACTGTATCAATATGTCCATGCTAGTAACAATTCATTTTCTGGAATATGTTACTCTATCAAGCCACTCCATGGTTCATTAATAGCATGCTTTTTTTCCAATATTAAAAGCTCTCATGCATTTAGCAATAAAGTATTTAGTAATTTACTCATCAAAAAAGTATTTAATAATTTGATGATTCCATTCTAGTTAGACAATTACTATTAATAGTTGTAGTAATGCATTAACTAAAACATACTAATCATTTAAAAGTTTCTAGAAGCAAAATCATTTTAAAATAAATTAACCAAAGGGATACAATCACCCAGCTTGAATCTAGTTCCAATTTTTGCTGCCAAAACTTCCTCCTTCTCAAGCCTACAAATACCTCCTTACATGGTTTCTTGGTTTACCATTAACCTAAGAACCCTTTGGATTACGAGACACAAAAATGAACCTTCGAAGGTCATTGCAGATGATCTCTATCTTAAATTTGAAGATTGGAAGCATCACTCACAATCAAATTATCTAGTTGAGAGGGATTCAGGACTCTTAAGGTATCATGGAGGAGTAAAAAAAGCTGGGACATCCAAGTATTGTAAACAAAAGTTTGTAATACCTCTATGAAAGGGCCATAGTAAAAGGCAATGATCATCTTTGAATTTTCATGTTCTTAATTAATTGTTAGAACATAGCTTGATTTGGACCCTGCAACCTCATAGTTGCAACATAGAAAGCCAACAAATTGAGCTATGGGTGTTTACCCCACTTTCTCAAATCCAGTCTGTAGAGAATGTGTGGAAACGGCGGTTAAGAAAAAATGAGCGGTTACTCAACTTCTCAAAACCAAACTACATACAATTAGTCCCATGATCACTCATAACCACTCGAGGTAGTGGCTATGAAGCTAAAATATGAGTAACTACCCATAACCACTTGAGGAAGTGGTCATGAAGCCAAAATATGGATAACTACCCATAATAACCACTTGAGGTAGTGGCCATGAAGCCAAAATATGGATAACTACCCAAGACCACCACTCAAGGTAGTGGCCATGAAGTTTGAAAAACTACCCAAGGAGTTCTATAAATTGTGGCCTAAAAAAAGAAAAAAGGGAACACAGAATCACCATCGTCAACATTATTTTTATCCTTAGGAATAGTGTTAAATTAGTCTTAGTTAGATCCTGTAGAAGCCCGAATTCTTGTATCAGGCATATAAACTATACTACAAAACCAGATTCAACAAAATTCTTCTTCAACCTCAGGATAAGGATCTTAGCTAATCTACTTGTTCGAAGGTATATCTATGATTCATATTGTACACTGTATTTCCAATTTAGTGAAGTTTACTTCTCTTATTAATTTGGTTAGTGTTTTTTTGTCATAAAAGTCTTCTGTTTAGAGGCATTACCGAACCCAAACCTTTTGATAATCCAAATTGGAAAATTAACCACAGGGTTGACCCGGTGATTGAAAATTACTATTGACACCACCAACAACGGGACCAAACCAAAAACAAACATATTTCCCTTCCATAAACTTTACATGTTGTAATACAATGACCCATCACATCTCTTGGATGGCTCAGAGTAAGTAATAGCTTTCTCAAAGCCTAGTATTCAAACTTGTTTCTGTTCTTAAAGTTTGTCTTCTTCGGATCAAGTACACTGATGAGGAGAACTAAATAGAAAATTGAATCAAACAAAGCAACTTTTTTTTAAGGGAGTCTTAGTTTGCTTGTTGCTCTTCTCTAATGAATTTCCTTATTTATCCCAAAAAAAATCAAAATCAAAATATTCCAGTTTGCATACTACCCCTAAACCAATATAACAAGAGAAATTCAGGAAAGAAAAATGTAAAGCAGCAACAGGGGCTTAAAAAAAGAAGGAGAAGAAGAAGGAACAGCATACCTTCGATCTTAACCCGACCATTAATGGTGAAACCTTCGCTCACCCTGAAAAACCCACAATTCAAACAGACAACACTATCATATGAGAACACTAATCTATCCTAACCATAAAGTTAACGACCCTTAATTCAGAAAACTCGAAAAGAAGCAATAAAACTAGGGTTTAAGAGAGCACATAAAAGATACCCAGATGAAATCGCGATGGCGGAAGGAAGAAGGCACAAGAAGAATTGCAGAAGAATTGAAATTGAGATTATCTGCTTAACCCTCTCCATCGCTGCCCGGAAAGCAGAGGTTTTGAGATCTTCAGATTCTTAAACCTAAACACTTCGTGGGAAACCCCCTATTTAGTCGTTAGTGTTATATTTTTTATTTTTTATTTTTTTAGTTTTTTTGTAAGATAGAAGGAAGGAGTTTGTGACTTGGGTCAAACACACCATTCCAGCATCGTTCTAACTGATCAGGACCGTTCATTTAAAGGTGATGGGGTCAAATTTCTAAATCACAGTGACTGCATAACCACAACCATCTGATTGAGCATCGAGAAAGCTGATGGAGCTATAGGCCAACCGTCCAACAGTTAAGTTCGTTGATAGAAAGAGTTAGAGCAGTTTAGTCAGATTTTTGGGCTATGGTCCATCTAAGAAGATGGTCTCATCAAACGGGCGACTTAAATTAATGGGAGTGTGTATATGCAATTAGCAAACCGGTCACATAGCCGTAATGGATTAAGATTCTCATTCAGTCCGTGTGGATTGTATCCGTTCCTCTTATCATATGCTCCTATCTGCCCCCTGTCAAGGGGAGGGCACGTCAGTGCACCGACAAGTGATTTGCTCGTCTCTGCACCCTGTCAGGGGAGGGCACATCAGCACCTACAAGTGAAATGTACCCCCCAAAATGTGAAAATCACTTCTCGGTGCTGATGTGCCCTCCCCTTGAAAGGGTGCAGAGAGAGGAGCAGATGATCAGAGGAACGGATATAATCCACTCTCTCAAAATTGATACTTTGAAACAAAATCCATGTTAGAAGAAAATGTTTTATGATGAAAAAAGTGTCTGTAGCGTGTATGGTGAATAAGCTGACATATGTTGTGTTTGGGTTAAAAACGTCCAAAAAAGTGTTAAGATGACTAAGTAGGTTTTCAAAAAGATACACAAAATCCAAAACCATCATGTGTCAATCAATGACATGCTTATAAAGGTCCGTGTCAACACAGACAATCATTACAATATCAGCCGGTGTGAGAGGCTGAGCGTCCCACCTCCAAACATCCACATAGGATGTTATGATAAAGTGCAAGCGAGTAGGATACAAGCAAAAAGTTGGATACATGAAGGTAACAGAAAATTTTGAAATTTTTATAAAGTGCAAGGGAAACAAGGTAACAGAAACAAGTAGGATAAACCATGCAAAATGAGTTAAAAATTTAAAAGACATTGGTTTAGCACGGAAGAGTTTACATGCTACCAAGCTGTCAAACCTGTGAACTAAATCTAAGGCCACTCAAATCCTATGGGCAAGACACAGCCTTTTCCAAGGGCGATGTTGGGGTTTCAAACCCCATGGATAGCAATTCCTTAATGGATTGTATTAATATCATCCTACTTTTTTCATAAAGCAATGATACTGTAGGGATGCCAATGCGGCAGTGGGTCCAAGTGATCCCCTGTGCTTTCGTGCACAAACCTTTTCTAATTCTCATTGAAAATGATAATATAGTTGTTGGTTCATGCAAAAACAAAAGGTAAACATGTTAGAAGGGATGAACTATGTTGAAGGATATTAATTCAAATATCTCTTAACAGCATGTTGGTGGTTTTTTCATTTGACTCGGGATTGGGTGAATAGTGTGGTTAAAATGAATTCAGTTCGCGTCTTAATTAAGAGGACTTTTGCAAATAATGAATATTAAAAGAATTGACAAATACAAGAAAAAATATAATAATAATAACAAGAGCAAATTCGTACATTTACAACCCCCTTTTTGTCGATTCTGCAATCACTTCTCGATGATGTTTGTCAATGTTACAGAAAAACCTTTGTTTTCCTTACAATTAATGCATTCACTACTTTACCACTACTCCTATTCCTAGGGAATATAAAAAGATATGATTTGATTTGATATTCGATGATGATTTTTCATTAACCTTTGCTGTCTTTATAATCCTTAATACGGTTTTTTGGTGGCCAAAGATGATCATGAATACATGGTCATGTTCTCGAGCACTCCATCTCAAAATCGTTATTAATGACCTCAACACGGAAGCTATAATGCTCATTTTTCATGCTATGGAAATCCCGTAGTTGTCACTTCCTCGAAAATGATCATGAGACATGTGTCTCCTTTTTAATGACTATATTTAGAATGGGATAAACACAGCTGAAAGTAGTGATTGCATTACTTGTAACAAATATAGAATACAGTAACATGCTTGGTTGGTAGTAGAATGCAAGAAAGTGAAGTAAAGTTAATTGTATGAAAATGAGTAAAGTGAAGTGAAGTAGAGTAGAGTGAAATTGTATTTTCCAACAATTGTTTGGTTAGTTTAGAATACAATAAGAAAGTAAGCAAATATAAGGAAATATGTTTTTCTTTTCATAATGTGCAGCATATTTCATTTCAAAATCCGACTAATTTGACCGGATTTTAATAAAGGAAATCAAGGTACTAAGAAAGCCTTAAATGGAAAGCCAATATTCTAATGAGCATTTTCTTATTTCAACCAAACAGCCACTTCATTTGGATTTTTGAAGTTCTATATTGTTTTACTTTACTTTCCAATACTTAACTAGCAACCAAGCATAGCCAAATCTCTATATGCATCAACACATTGAGCAATACAAAAATAGCAAGAAATTTAACTCACATTTAATAATGAAATAAAAAAAAAAAAAAAAAAAAGAGAAAACGTCTTTCATATGATGAAATGGGTAATAAGAATCAATAAGTCAATGAAAAAAATTAAGGAGACATTTTGTATTTTAATTCTTACCCAAAATACCCAACATGGGCCCACACCCCCTGTGTGAGGATTTTGTTGCAATATGTTTTGTTACTAGAGTATTTTTGTTGCATTCTAGGTTAAAACTTAAAAGCTCAGAGGTGACAGATGCATTGTCTATGTATTACCACTTTTCCCTTTCCCCACAATTTGGCTTCGAACATGAAGTAGGAGCAAACTTCCACCTTGTTTTAAGATGTCGACGCCTCACTTTCTTAAAGTTTGAAATGACCTGCAAATTTGCAATTGCCTCATTTTAAATTTTGATTAAAAAAGATCACTAAAAAATCCAAAATCTTAAAGGTAGCATAAATTCTCATTTTCTTGCAACTGCCTTATTTTTGGTTTTTTGATGAAGAAAATCCAAGTACCCAAACTACTTATAATTATCATTTCTTATATCGCATAATAGCTTTGGAGAGGAGCTCTTTCTTGTCTTCTTATTAAGGAAAAAAATAAATAAATCAAAATGATAAAATAAGGCAGTTGCAAGTCATTTCTAAACTTTTAAGTCGGCAGTAATTTCTCTGAGGAAATGTTCTTTTCTAGGACAATGAAAAGTTCATCCACAAGATTCTTATCTTTATTCCTGTTGCCAAACACTTCTCAAAGAATGGTTTGGTAGAAAACTAGAAGTCTAGAACACCACCTTTGATTAACATACAATACTAAAAAGTCAATATTGGCCCTCTTTTTCTTATCCAGTTCAAAGTTAGAACCACAAACATGATTATAAACCCATTAAAAACAAATTAATCAGATTATATCATGCCCTCATGTATAACCTCAAGTAGGTAACCCATAATTACCAACATTTACTTTGATTAATATACATTTCGTGATCCATCCCAGCTTAATGAGGAGCTTCATTAGGGTTCATGTTCTTATCAATCCAAACTTAGCCCAGTTTGTAGGGGCCCACCATCTACAAGATTTCCTAGACCGATCAAACTTAGCTCAGTTAGATGTTAAAATCATATTAATCAAGATGCTTTTGTTCAAAGATGGGGTCCACTGGTCAACGGTCCAGATACCCACGATCATGGTACAATGACCAAAGCTTTGTCTTCCATATTACAAAGGGAAAGACCTGAAGTACAGAATATCTGTATGGATGTTACCATGAGGTTCAAGGACACGCTATCCGTCATCAATTGCACCCTCACCAAAACGGGTTTGATAGGTGTGGTAATGGGTCGGGTTGAAAGCATGACAGTTCGAACCCATCTTGGTTTACACCAGGTTGACAATGAGTAGGGATTCTCTATAGTGGAAGTCCATAGCTATCATCATGGGCTGACATGTGGTATTGACCGGTGAGGATTTTATATGCTGACCCCTAACCTGCACTGATGTCTGCCGATGGTCAAGCGGGTGGAAATATCAGCTCCGAAAGTGATTTTCACTTTTTGGGGCATGTGTAAATCATGTCTGACGCTGATGTGGTCACCCTTTGACCTAGGCGTTTGTATACGCCGAGCCTATAAAAGCCTTGCCAGGTATTGACATGGGAAAAATGGTTAAAACATGCATTCAATCAAACCAAAGATACCCAAGAAGATGCCAGCTTGTTAAGTTGGTAAAGTCTATGTGTGTCATACCACATACCTGAGACCTGGGTTCAATACCTGTCTTCACCTACTTACCTATAAAAAAAAACCCAAAAATAGGCATCAAATTCAATTATTTGTCACCTGTTAATCCGTGGTGACTGTTGTGGGTTTCCACCATAGAGGATCCGAGTGGGTTGGGAACTGACATCATGACAAGAAAAACCGGGTCTATTAGCGGGTTCATTTCCCAATCCAATTAGGTTGGGTTAAAGAACCAAATGTGCATAGGATTAGGCTTTCAGAATCCTCTCCCCTGTGCCCAATATTTCTTGTGACCAGGACAGGTGCCTCATGTACCCAAAAAATGAAAATACTATCCAAAAAAGTGAGTATGTGCCTCTCCCGGTCACAAGAAATCATGAGGAAAGAAGGGGATCCGGACTCCGGACTAGGGTGTTGGGTCAAGATTTAATTCTTAAATAAAACCAATTTAATTAGATAATATTAGCCATAAAAAGAGGACGATTAAGATTATTTCAAGTGACCCACCAAAAACAAAAAAACAAAAAAAAAACCACATAGGTTGGATTAATGACCCGAATTTACACCGGGTTCGGATCTCGGTTTGAAATCCATTCCAAATAAGAAAACAAAACCTATTTGATTAGAGAATCTGAACCGTCGAAAATTATACAATGCTAAATTCTTTGTTCTGGGTATGGCCCCACCTGTACATAATACTATGATGAAGTCGCGCATCTAGAATACCTCCCTGTAAGAGCAAGAAATCCTACGGCCTATAGTAAAACAACAAGCGAAAATCTCCACTATTTCCTTTTTCTCTCTTTTATATCCCCTTTTCTTTTTCTTTTTTTATTTGTTAATTTTTAATTCTTAAAAAAAAAAAACTACTTCCTTCCTCACTTGCTCGTACAAAAGTAACAAAACCCTCCCTCTCTCTAAATCTCTGCTTTCCTTTCTCAATCCAAAACTACGTAAAACCAGAAAAAGACAATTAGAATTAAACCCAAAAAATTATGCAAAATTAAAACCTTTTTTTCCCTAAAAACAAACCGGAAAAAAAGAGAAGAAAGAACAAATCAAGATCGAATTTTTAAGATGAAGAGAGAACCCCATAAGAATTTCACATTCGGATTCGATTTAGGTTCTACATTCCTTCAATTCGTCGTCTTCAATTCCATCGATCTTGATCGGGAGATCCATGAAGCTTATCTCCCGCAAATCTAGGGTTTTTTCTCCGCTTCGTTCCGAAATCCAAATCTCCTTCTGCTTCTTCGATGTCGTCCAAGAACAATCACCGGCGCAACGGTCAGATTCCCCAGCCGTGTCCTCATCTATCAGCTTTCCGATCGCGAAACGGCCACAAGCCCTTTCGAGCTTTACAGGAATGCCTCCGAGTCAAGCCACTCGGCCGCGCCGCGATCCGCCGTGACCCGGACGAGGTCCCTCGCTGCGGGACATGCGGCGACTCGGCCAAACCACGCCTTTACGCCTGCGTCGCTTGCGCCGCCGTCTTCTGCCACTCGTCCCCCGAGTCGTCCCACGCGGCGGCGCACGCCGAGTTGATGGCACCGGGTCACGAGATCGCCGTCGACGTCGACCGCGCCGAGCTCTTCTGCTGCGCGTGTCGCGACCAGGTCTATGACCGGGACTTCGATGCAGCGGTCGTTCTTGCGCAGACGGCGGCGGCGGAGCTTGGCGGATCGTCGTTGCGTCCGCCGCCACCGGAGAATCTGAGGAAACGGAGGAGGGTGGATTACCGGCCGTGGACGCCGGATCCGGGGGAGAGTATCTTGATGCGGAGGGGTTCGAGTCAGTTGCAGAGAGGAGATGGGGATTCTTCGGCTTGTTTGCCGTGGGGATTGCGAGGGCTTAACAATCTTGGGAACACTTGTTTCATGAATTCGGTTCTGCAAGCTCTGCTTCATACGCCGCCGCTTAGGAACTATTTCTTGAGTGATCGCCATAATCGTTACGTTTGTCAGCAGAAAAAGAATGTCCGGAATGTGACCAGGAAGAATGCTACTATTCAAGATAACAATAAGAATTCGCGGTTGTGTCTTGCTTGTGATTTAGATGCAATGTTCTCTGCCTTCTTCTCTGGGGATCGAACCCCTTACAGCCCTGCAAAATTTCTTTACAGGTTTGATCAGAATTCATTTTCCTTTTCTTTGATCTTTCCATCTTGTTTTCTTTAGCTGGAATTTATGTGACTTCTGTCAAGATCTATGGGTTTGCATGGATTTACGTGTTTGGGTCATGTTCGATGTATCTATTTTTGTTGGTGATTGATTACGTAGTTGTTGAATTAATACTTCGATTCAACAGTTAATATTGATTAAAAATAGAAATAAAGTGTTTTTTGAGTACCAAAAACAAGTGGGTTCTTCTTCTAAGCATGGGATTTTGAAAGTGTTGTGATAATAAATGCTTTTGTTTGATTGTTGAAAAACTGTGGCTTTGTGGCAGTTGGTGGCAACATGCAGCAAATCTAGCAAGCTATGAACAGCAGGATGCCCATGAATTTTTCATATCCATGCTGGATGGGATACATGAAAAGGAGGAGAGGGAACTACGCAAACCCCATAGCCAAGGTAAATTCCTTCATATTTGAGACTTTCTTCCATGCACTATTTGGAAATTGTAGGTTTATAAGGATGGGCAATAAAGAGTAAAGACAAATTACAAATGGCAATGAGTATAATTGGCACACATGCAGTGGAGTGGGAGCTAACCATTTAATGGGTTTACAGTCCTTGCCAAAATCTGTTCTTATCACATCATGAAAAGGGGATTTTCTAGACAAGAAAAATCTGTAGAATGGATGCTTTATATAGTTCATATATTCAAATTAGTTTTTGGCCCAGAAAATATTTTAAGTATGACCTGTCTTATGGTGTGCATCTGCTACATGTATATGATGCATACTGATATGCTGATGGCATGTTATCCTTATACTTGATGGGTGAATTCCATTTTCCTTGTTGCTTTAAGTTTGACTTTCGAATGTCATACTTGCTGCATTTCTTCAATGAAGACATTGTTTGCAATTAAACTCATCATTTCATTTATTGTTTCTCTGTGGTATGTTAGCCCTTATAGAAGTTGTAGATCTTCCTCATTTTTCATATGATCTATGAAGTCCCATTATATAATATGGGGATCATGCCATCATTAAGATTCTACATCTGATCCCACAAAGGGCATTAGAAGATTTGTCGCTGAACCGTTGATTTTTAACCCAACCGTGTTTCAAGAATTGTCTAAAAGTCATGATTGAGCCAACTACTAAATTGACTATTGTGAAATATTAGTAACCATGTTCCCTTTCTATTTTCATCAAAGTTTAGCTCTCAAGCGGTAGTACAGCAGAGGTCAACAAGTTTAAGATACTGCACACTTATTTTAATTTAAATTAAGTGCAGACTCTGTAGACTTATAAAGCACAAAAACATAGATGTCCTTTAATCCACATCACTTCAATACTTTTTACGAGGGCATGAAATCCTCTTCTATGTTTTTTATTATTCGTAGTTCTCTACAAGATGGTGAAAGACCAAGAGGTAACCAAAATATTCAACTGCAGGGTGAGGGTTTGTGTCTCTTATTTGTGGCTTAGGACGTTGGCAAGATCTCATCTTAGGATGTTGGCAAGTTCTCGTCCATGTAGGGGCTAATATTCAACCCACAGGCTTGATGATGTGACCTGCTTTCCTCTAGTAAGTCTCTAATAAGTCTACTTCTCCTTCAGTTTCCATGTATATATCATAGGATTTGGTCTTCCATTCTTGTTGAAACTAATGTGTCTTGGGTCCCCCAGAATGCTGCATCTCCTTTTTTCTGCAATGGTTTTACCCTACAAGGCATTGTGAAGGTCGAATGTTGTGGTGCACGCTCTTACCGGCAGTTTGGTGGTCGATTTGGCTTGAGAGAAATCAATGAATTTTTGAAAATTCTGCAAAGCCCTCTTTTAACATTCTTAGAAAAGCAAAAGATAGATTCTTCCTTTGGGTTTGCAATTGTAATGAGTTTGAGGGCTTGTCTGTTGTTGAGATTAAGCGGAATTGGGTCAACATTATTAGAGGAGGTTAACCCTTATCGCGTTGTTGTTTTGGGGATGCCTCATCCCCTTCTCTTTCCTTCCCTTTCCCACTGATAAATTTGCATTATCAAAAAAATATATCATAGGATTTTCTTGTGGCGTTTGCAGTTGGGTGTGCTTCAAAATGCAAACTTCCTTCGAGTACATCTTTTTGGTGGAGATATTGATAAGTCTTTTAAACTTCATAATAAATGAAGTGGTGCGCCTGCTTGAACTCAAGGGATGCTATGGCCTCCTATATCACATATTCTCTGTCAATAGGTTGGTTCCTTGTTCTAACCCTTGGTAATTGGCTAAAAAAAAGTGCAATGAAAATGTCTTGAAGCACTTTACAATTGGCAATGATCATCCTGTCATGAGCTCCAGAATATTTGATCTTTTACTCATTCATTCTCAAAGTGAAAAGGGGAGATATTTCAAAAGATAGACAAATGAGAAGCGCAATCCTCAAAATAGGCTACTAAATGTTTTCTGGTTAGGATGCATTAGCTTCTCTGTCAACTCCCATAAATGAGAACATTATCATCATTGGCTGGAAGTAACTGATGTACTTGATTTAATGCGAATCATCTCCTATATGGTGGCAGACCATTACAGTTATTAGAAAGAAATGAGTTTAATACCAATAAGGAGCCGGAGCCTGAGCCAAACTCCTTTTAGGAAATTTCGTTTGGTTCTTATGTTGGTGTGTGATTTACACCTTGATATATTTCTAGAAGCCTGAAACACCGTTTCTCACTTTTGTCTTTCATGTGTTTTTGTAAAAGTGCTTGCATGATCATTTCTGTCAAGGCTCAAGTTATGCTTTGTACTTCCATATTCATGTGTAATACCAGGAGCAGTTTTTCATTCTGCCTATCAAAACAGCTGTTTGAACTGTTTTATTGCCAAAATATTTTGTTAGTAAATCCAATTTTACTTAAAGCTCCAGGATAATGTACCTGTGATTCCATGTTTTGGTTATATCATATATTTTAATATGTCTATTTGGTTGTGGTGCAGGCAGTGGAGACTGTTGTATCGCTCATAGAGTATTCTCTGGTATCTTGAGATCTGATGTCACTTGTACGGCTTGTGGATTCACATCTACGACTTATGACCCATGTGTTGACATCTCATTGGACTTGGAACCAAACCTGGGGGGTTCTGCAAAGATGGCCTCCACAAAGTCTGATCATGCTTGCAATGGTGAGGCAGATTCTATGATCTCGAGCCAAAGCTGTGGTTATTCCACACTGATGGGATGCTTGGACCGCTTTACGAGGCCTGAAAGACTAGGCTCTGACCAGAAATTCTTCTGCCAACAGTGCCAGGAGAGGCAAGAATCTCTGAAACAGATGTCCATAAGAAAGCTCCCACTGGTCTCTTGTTTCCACATAAAAAGATTTGAGCATTCGTCAACTCGAAATATGTCAAAGAAGGTTGACCGCTATTTGCAGTTCCCATTTTCTTTGGACATGGCACCATATCTCTCTTCTTCCATCTTGAGGAGGAGATTTGGTAACCGAATTTTTGCTTTTGATGGGGATGAACCCGATGTGTCCAACGAGCTAGGTTCTGAGTTTGAGTTATTTGCTGTGGTCACTCACACAGGCAAACTGGATGCTGGCCATTATGTGACTTATCTACGATTAAGTAATCAATGGTACAAGTGTGATGATGCATGGATAACTCAAGTTAGTGAGAACATTGTGAGGGCTGCACAAGGGTACATGATGTTCTACGTACAGAAGATGTTCTACTACAAAGCAAGTGACAAACTTGTTTCATCCTGATACTTGGACAAAATAAATGAAAATTTGGTCAACGATACAAGTGTTATGATGCATGGGTAACTCAAAAGTGAAGGGGCTGCACAAAGGTACTGATGTTTTACGTACAGAAGATGCTCTACTACAAAGCAGGTGATAAACCTGTTTCTCGCGATTAGTTGACCAAAACAAAGTTTGGTGGAATAGAAGTTCAATCAAACTTGAGGAGTTGGATTTTTCAACCTTGACCAGTCAATTTATATTTATCAATTCACATCAAGAAAAAATCAATCCGAGTTTTGTACTCCATTGAAACCAATATATATGATATTGGTTTTTATACAATTGGCTTGCTGATTATCAATTGTAGCAGAGCAAGCAGTGCTTTGAATTCTGTGAGTATAGCTTTGAGAATTTTTTCTTTTATAATTCTCAGTTGGAGCGTAAAGTGAGCCTAAATTTTTGAGGCACTCTCCGGCAATTGGGAAATTTTCCCTTCATGAAGGTGTTGGTTTGATTTGATTCTTTTTTTCTGTATTCTGAAGTGCCTTTGGGTTGATATTTTTTTGCGCATAGATCCTCTCAAAAGGTGCGCAATGCTTGGAGGTGTGGTTTGCTGTTGTACTATTTTTTGTTCAATTGCATATCCATTCCCAGAATCTAATTTAAGAGCTCTCTCACCTATCTCTCCGATTCTAATTTCTTTTTCATGTGGTTTGATGTCGTCCTTACATCAGAACATTTAGGGATCAATGGCTGTACAGCATTCTTCATCCATTATTGCCTTGATAAAAGTCTCATCGCTCAATTCAAGTCACTTTCTTTTCCTTTTTTTTTTTTTTTTTTTTTTTTTTTCCGGAAAATCCTACAATTCAGTTTTATAGTTGATGTCTGTTTGAACCAAGTAGGAGGACTATTGTGTTATCAATTTCTTATTAAACTGTATATGAATGGAGGTAACAGTGGGCATATTCAGAAGAGTAATATATGAAATAACTGACAAATGAAAAGGTTTCAATGACCTTAAATCTAAACTAGTTTTTACTAATCAAGGCATGTTATGCATTTCAAGCCATAAGTTAGAATTCTCTTGCAGGACCACTAATAAAAAAATGTCAAATCTAGTACCCATCATCAGGATCTTCCTATATCTGTATTTGCTTCTAAATACAACATTAATTGATTTGGTGCAAGGTGCTGCTTGAGTTGCAAACAGAAGACTGGAAAAGCCATTCATGTAATCACCTCACCTCTCTTCTTGCTGTGAGCTGTTACATTCTAAACACAATCCTCAGAAGATAGAAGATGGTTTTCTCTGTAATACTTTTGAGACTGTGTCTAGAATACCTTTCGCATCCAAAATCCTCATTATATAAATGGTGTACATTTTCAAAGGTAATGGCTGGTACCTACAGGGATAACACAGTTTAGAAGCTTTTCAGGGATCTTGATTACGTGTTGAGGTAATTGATGCCCTTGTATATAAAAGGCATCCATAGAAGAAAACAGCAATAGGTCCCCAATCTACATATCTGACTATGAAGTATAGGTCCATTTTAATTGAGGCAGTAGAGATTCAACTGCTTGAGGAATGCCTTATTACAATTGCAAAATATCTACAATACTCTACATTGTATTCTAATCTTTCTCAGCATAGCAAAACAGATTCAAGTGTTCAATTAGGCCACCAGAACCAGGAATCTTTCATATATTATTTTCATGTTGGATACTCCAAAGGCCATTGGAAGATGCCCGATCATTCGCAAGACTTCAAACCAAAAACCTCAGCCAAGGTTGCTGTATGAGCTTTCCGGCGATTCCCCTGAAAGGATCTGTTTGAACATACCAAATTTGTCGGAAGGAAGAGATTATAAATAGAGAAGATAACCAGGAAGATGCAAATCCGCAGTAAGTGACAGAATGAAGGGAAATAAACTTGTATAGTGCATCATCTGTGCATGTAAACCCTCTTTGACCAATGAATTAGTAACGTCAGTGTCCTACCAACTAATGGCGCCTGTTTACCACAAAATGCCACTCACACGAGGTTACCAACTGACCCCCTCTCTCCAATCTCATCAACGACAGGAAGTGACCATACAAAGCTTGGTGGTACCATGGCAGGAAGCTCCTTCCATCAATCCACAGCGTTTTAACAATACTACAGAAGCCTTTATCAAACAAAGTTGGCTCTACAGTAACCAAATGACAAAGAAAAACATAGAACCACCTAATTGTTGTGTATCTAAGACAACTAAAGTCCATTTGACTTGATGTTGAGAAGAAAGAAGTATTAACCTCCGATTTGAAACCCAACCCCCCAAAATGTCATTTCAACTACATTTTTTGATATCGATTGCTCGTCGATCTTGTTACCGATGGAACATCCCTGCATCTGTGTGGGAATATTACAGTAATGCATGTCGCATCGTAGCGTAATACTTCAAGTTCTTTTTTTTATAATGGTAATCAGTGTGATTACGTTAAAGAAAATCAGAATTTACATATGGGTGTAAATGAAATCAATCTGAATATATATTAGGGGCTAAGATGATTTCTTCCGAGTTGGATGCCCACTTTGCTAACCAATCTGCAGGTTAATTTGCTTCTTTCCGTATGTGCTCCTCCAATATCTCCTCGAACTTCCTCATTTTACTATGCTTGTTCATGCGTTCATCAATCCTGATCATCAAATCTGTTCTTTCACCACCTCTTGTAGGACCCTGCAATTTTGTTTTTTTTTCTTCTGAGAAAACATATGATTTTTTCCTATAAATATGTATATTCATTCGTTTTGTTGCAACTATGGTTTTGGTTTCTTAATTGTGTAGCTATGTTCATCAAGAAGCACACAAATAAAAGAAACAAGAAACACCCTGGTGGACTTACCGATGGGACGGTTGTCAACCCATATATTGTCCAGTCTATATGTCTTTTAACTTAAAAATTGTTTAATCATTTGGATAATAAAATTGTTTAATTAAGATCAAGATAGCCAACTAGCAGTAAACCTTTTCATCATGGAATGATGCTTGATTTTTGTTGTTTCTATAGTTTCTAGTGGCCAAAAACATTATAACTTGCCGGCTATTAATTCAATATTCTTTAGAAAAAGAAAAAAAAAAACGAATGCAATCAAGAATCTTCTCATGGCTGCCTTCTCATAATACGGATAATCTATCATTCAGAAGATGGATCTTTGAATGGGAAGAGTATATATTCAGATGATCGTTTGTTAGGATTTGAACTTTCTTTGTATCCTTTTTGCTGTTTCTGCTCTTGCTTTGCATCTCTCTTGCTGTAGCTTAAGCCTCTTTTGACAGCTTTTTCTCTGATTAATAAAATTTTACCTTACCTATCAAAAAAGAGAAAAAAAAAAGGATCTTTTCTTAAATTGTTTGAGAAGGTCTTGAAATGAATTTCGCTTATTTTCCTCATAACAAGTGCTTCAGTAATGTTGATAATCTGGTTAAACTATCAGAATTAGCTCGTATCCATGCTTTTGAAACATGGATCCGATTTGGATACCAGGCTACCTTATATGCCAAGGATATGTCAGATCCAAGGTCTGAATTCCAAGCTTAAGGTCCAAACCTGACCAGGATCTGCAACAGATCTAATGCAGCCAGCCTAAATCTGTCCTGATTTTAAGGTTAAGACTTAAAAAAAAAAAACTGATCGGATCATGCATCTGACCCGCTCATCGCAATGTGTTAGCCAAGAGCCGCCAAACATGCTCTACTCTAGGCATCATCAAATGGGCGTGCAGTGTTATGCTGTAAGGCTGGCTGCCTCATACTTCACTGTGCTCCCATGGGATACCATCTGGTAGTTAGTAGAGTCACTAACATGTTAAAGACGTGCAGCATAGGCCTTCCATACACCTAATAGAACCTTTGAGTCTCTATATCAATTATTCTATTTTTTTTTTCAAGAAAAAAAATGCCCAAATTTGCTAATTAAAAATGGCAGATTAGATGGTTAAGATCATCTCACATCACTTTCTGCATTACTAGGTGAATGGTGGGTCGACTGTTGAGGATAGCCATCTGTTTCCGAGTTGGACATCAACCACAAAAGAAAAACCCTAAGGCATGCATATGAACATGGGCTTGTGCCTTTAGCTTAATTACTTTGAGAATTTTAAAACACATGGAACCTGTGTGCTCAACCCCAAAAACTTTTTTTAAATGAAAATCAATTATATTTATTACATCTTAAGGCTTTACAACGACCAAGGACAAAAACAACCCTCACTCTTGATCCGTTCACACAATCAATACAGGGGAAGATTACAATTTAAAAAAAAAACTTTCCTGACGCCTACAACCCATCCAAGAGGAAGTATCACGTCACTCATCGCCCATCAGCCTCACACCAAATAGGTGAGAAAGAATGTCCACCAGAAAGAATTGGATTGCCAAATAAATAATGTGGATCTTCATAAAATGCTACAATCCCAACTTTTTTGAGAACCAATCTGAAAGGTTTGCTATCACAAACCCTGCAAATACCTGCAAGAGACCACCAAAATATCCACATATAATGGTTATATCCAACAAGCGACAAATAAATTTATGGCTTAACTCAGAAAATAGAGAGTTACATCCTGCTGGTTGTTACAGTGGGAATAAATGTTTGTATGTGGAAGAGAGAATCTGACTACCTGAGCAGAGCCAAGGATATAGATTGCTGAATAATGCCGTCCGTGAATCACCATATCAGCCACCATGGCAAGTGGTATAGTTAGAGACATGCCTAAGGTAGCCACCAGTGGAGTTGTCCAAACAACACATAATGCCCTAGGAAGTAGAGTAAATTCTGAATAAGATAAGAATTGCATCCCAAATACATGAAGCATAAGAAGCCTAAGAAGGTTTTTCTCAGTACATACCAGAAGTAGTCAGAGAGGACACTTCCAACAAAGCCATTCGCAAGTACAACTTCATCAATTTTTGCAGAGTGAGGGATTGTAAACTTGGGTTCAATCCCCAAGGCCATCAATGGAAACACTGAAAAACAAAAGAAAAAAAAGCACAAAACAAACATATATAAATTAAATAGTGACACTGCCATTAACTTTCACGTTATAGTTTAATCTAGGGAAATTTGAAGCAGAAATGACAGATCAAACCCACCCTTCAGATAACTTTTGAAATGTTGACTGGTCAATTAGCAAGGAGGAGGCACCCAAATCATTACACCAGTGAAAGATATGATCTAAAAATTAGCAATCCTCCCAATGACCATCCCTATTTTTGGCTATCAATAAATGGGATGTCCTAATCATTACAAAGTCTAATCTAAAGTCAACTAAAATAGAAGGCCTCCAGGGACATATTGCAATGACCATCAATGAGGCTCACTGGGAAAAGAACATAAAGATCCTAAGACTTTCCAGTAAAGCCCCTAAGCTCCACATTCCAATAAGTTAATTATTCACCGAGCTCACCTTTAATTCAATTTATTTATGTTTTTTTTCCCAGAAAATTGGATTGAACCTGTGATTTATCTACTTCATGTTTGTAACACATTGATCATAATAACTGAGGCAAATGATCAGAGACTAAATAACTTCAAACAGATTCAACTACCATCCACTAGGATTTGTGAGTTAATTTTCAGAATTTGGGTCTGGATTGCAAGAATGTAGGGTTTGGAGTAAGAAGAAAAAGAAAGAAAAATAAGGAGAAAATGGAAGAGAAATTTGTATGTGGAAGTGAATACGTATGGATTCTCTCACATACAGATTTTTTTTTGAAAAGCTAAGGAGAATTATATTAATATTCAAAAGAAACATACAAGCAGGGCATTGTTCAAGAAGAACAAGGCAAACCTGCCACTAACAGCCCCAAACCACTTTTAGCACTGCATGACGTAATCATCCCAACTATAAATCCATGATCGAAAGCTTGGGCCCTCCCTTTTTTTTTGCTGTGAACAAACAATCGTATATTCGGGAGAGAATAGCGTCCAGGTTAATACGCACATCCTTCCTTCTATTGTTAAAAATTCTGTTGTTCCTTTCCTCCCAAACAGTCCAGCTAAGTATTCCCGGCACCAATAGCCACATTTGTTTACTCATACTTGTAGACGTACCCGCCCATTGGCTAGGCCAACATTGGAGCAAGTTTGACATGGTCCTCGGCTGAACCCACACTACTCCGAAACGGGCACAAAAATGGTTCCACAGGGGCTGAACCCACGCACAGTGCATAAATAAGTGAGC
>JAOXJP010000003.1:7090148-7110720 GCA_025762735.1 Platanus orientalis | reverse complement strand
CCTTAGGTGGTATTACCAAGTTTTCCCATCTCCCATGCATCAGATGGCATGAAAGTAGGGTTTCTCGAGAAAAAAAAAGGTACAGTTTCTCTCCTTTTCCCATGGTTTACCTTGTAACAGGCAAGGAACAAGACTCTGGGCATTTGAATATCAAAGAAAGGTCATGCTGAATCCTCTTTCCGTGTATATCAAAGAGCTAAGGAGAAAGTTTTATTGTGGGCCTCTCAATGTAAAGACTATGGGCATTTGGAAGTTTTTGATCTTTGCATGAATTTGGAGGGGATCATTGGGTGTAGTCCTTTGTAATTAAGGGGTTTGGGGTTGCCGAGTTGATGGTGATCCCTTTGGTTGGTTTGGTCCTTTTGTTTCTGCTTTGTTTTTTGTTCTTTCCTTTTTCTTTTTTTTGGACTTCTTATCCCTTTCTAAATAAAAAAATTTCATTCATCGAAAAAAAAAAAAGACAAGGCCTTAGAGATGCAAAACTCCCAAAGAAAAAAATGGAAAAGGGGATGTTATAGTGGTGCAATTTTCAGTTGTTATGGACCCAAAAGTTTCTCAGCAATAGTTCTTCAAGTTCGAATGTATTCCAGCAAGAAAGTACTATGAAAATCAGGAATAACCAAGAAATGAAGGAACTTTCAATATTAAGATAGGTTTTTTTAGAGGTAAAATGTAATAAGATTTATTAAGGCAAGAGAAAGAAATAACAACAGAATTCTCCCGCAAGAAGAAAGCCAACAAAAAAAGGCAAAAAACCGAATGAAAAAAAAAAAAAAGACAAGAGGAACTACAACAATCTAGAACCAGAAGACCCAAATACATCAAAAGCTAGAAACCGGACCCTCCCAAAACTCCCACCACTCAAACTCCACAAAGCTAGAAGAAATACAGCATCAGTCCTAAAAAAAGTCATTTAACTCTATGCAAAGATAGGGTTACTTGATGATTAAAGGTTTAATTGACCGTTACAACTTGAAGAACTTCAGTCGTGATGCTGGTGTTCTTTGATCCATATTCTGATTCCAGCTGCCTTACATTCATAGGTTCAAAGTGTTGCAGTTACTCACGTATGGATTTATATGGAAAGGAGAAGAAAGAGGACATATAGGGGTGATGAAAAGAAGGGAAATTGAAGTTTGGAGAAGAGGATGGAAGGAGAAGCTGAAGCAGAAGGAAGGAGGTGTTGTCATGTAAAAGGGTAGAGCAAAAGAGGAAAGAGAGATGATAAGTCGTGGGGTAGAGAAGATGAGAGGTAGGGGGAGAGAGAGAACAAGCCACAGCCCACTTGGGAAATCACCAATTCAAACATAAAAATTAATTGATCTTCACTAAGAAATATGGGGGAGGGAGTACCTTTAAATAGGCTTACAAACTTCTAAATAATAAAAGTTTCTAATAATAGAAACTACTAAAACTCCTAATACTTATAGCCTAGGTGTTTCTTAAAACTTAAATTCCTAAAACACTTTCTTAGAATTAAAACTACCTAAATCAAAGAGGGATATACTAGGTTGTCAACCACCCTTTTAGTGGACCCCACTGCTTGACTTTGGTGGTCACTAAAAGACAAAAATATGGGTTGTCGACTAGGCTTGTATATCCACAAATAGCTCTTGGTTTTGCTAGGGACCATCGTCATCTCTTTGTTGTGGTGCTTGGATGTGTACATATTATTGTAACCATAATGTTGTGCCTTCTTGTCGAATAACCTTAGTTTGTCTAGAAGAATGTGACACACTTTGAGGGGAAGAATGTCACACTAAACTTTGTCTATGAACCCTCTAATTGAGTATGTTAGCAAACATCTCTCATTAACTTTCAGGCTTTTGTTGTTGACCTAAACAACCTTGTACGGACTGGATGGCGCTTAGTTTGCAGCCTCAGCTTCTTTACATCATCTTCAGACACTACATTTGTGCAACTGCCTCCATCAATGACCATAGAACAAACTTGGCCACTGCAGCGAACTCGTGTTTGGAATATACTACTCCTATGCCAATCTACTTCCTTTTTAGCATGAGTGGAAAGAAGAGGGAGAAGTACATATATAGGTTGGTCCTTATCTAAAGTAGGGGTGGCAATTCGTGTTGGCGGGTCAGGTTCATGTCGGCGGGTCAGGTTCGTGTCATGTCGAGATAACGGTATACGACTATATGGTTCAATCCAAACCAACCCATTTATTAATGTGTCAAGGCGGGTCAACCTCCTTTGACCCAAAACACATTTATAGTCAACCTTAATCTGCTTATTTCGTGTTGGGTTCGTGTCGGGTTCACGAGTTATGTGGTAATTCATGTTGGTAAATTAGATTCGTGTTGTGTCAAGTTAGGGTATACGACTATATGGGTTAACTCAAACCTAACCAAACACATTTACAGTCAACCCTAACCCACTTATTTCGTGTTAGGTTCGTGTTGGGTTCACAGGTCGTGTCAAACATTGCCACCTGTAATCTGAAACACTATCGTCATCCTTAGAAATCTTTTCGGCCTCTAAAGATCATAGACAGGTTAGGAATGTACACTTTTTCAAGATCCTGCTTATTAGACAAACCCACTAGTCGGTTTAGACATTAGGTTTTAAGATGACCATAACTCTTGCACATGTGACATTGAACCCTTTTACTTATTGATGTAAACCCTTCAAACTCTTGGGATCTAGGAGGCGTATGACTGTGAGCTGGCTTGATAGAAGAGGAGGCACCACTAACTTGTGGTTTGTTGGCTGCCTTGCTATTTGAGTACCCACTATTAGCCTTCATGCTTCTAGGGATACTCTCCACGAGGGGCTTCCTATAAGATAGGCTCTTCATATTCTCATCTATCTGGTAAGCAATTTGAATTGCAATGTACAGTAATGATTGTAGCATAAGCTCATGGAAATCTGAGGATGCAATCCTTGCATGTATAAAACCACTAAAATCTCATCATCCCACTTGAAGCCGACGTGTGCAGCCAAATGCTAAAAGTGATTAGTATAGTCTTCCAAAGTCATATTGCCTTACTTTAATTGGGTTAATTGAATTCTTCGATAGTCATTAGACTTGAATCTCTTATTCATGGCACCTTTCATCTCATCCCATGTAGTCATAGATTCATACAATATATGGGGAGTGACTTTCCTTATGTTGTTTCCACTAAACATGGGTTGATCCCTACAATTTAGCCTTGGCAAACTAAATTCTATGGCTTTTAGGTACATCATGCCACCAAAAGAAAGACTACATGCTATGAAGCCAATCCAAATATATGTCAGGATCCCTATCACCATTAAAATCCAAGTCATCTAATCTAGCAAGCCTGTCCACCTAATGATGGTAACACCTTGTTGATTCACGACTCTACTATTTTGTTCCCTCCTGGTGGGAATCACTTCATGTTGATATTGGTGGGTTACTCCATGCACATGATCATCATTCTAGCTGTCAAAAGATGGTCCAGAATTTGAGGCTCCAATAGTAGGGATTGGTTCTTTTGTGGGTTCTTCTTTCTTAGATTCTTGTTCTTTCTGTTGATTGAAAGATGCTATTAATTGATTGATAGATTCCTTAATAAACCTCATCTCAGCCTCAAAACCATCCATTCTAGACATCACACCGTCCATTTTAGAAGTTAATTTTACCTTGACAGCCTCAAGAGCTCGTGCTTGGCTCTTAACTTCATAAGATAAATCATTATTATTGACCCCCATGGTGTAAGTCAGTTCTGAAAGGACCCGGGATCAATTCAAAAAGGACACAAAATTTCAGTTAGATAGAACCAGCTAAAAGAACCTGGCTCTGATACCAAATGATGCGGAATAAGAGAGGAAACAATTGCACTTTGCAAACAATTAAGTTGGAAAATAACTCAATTTCGGACCAAGGGCAAAATTGTAACTATAACATATTTGGTAAAATTACCAAATTACCCCTTCCACGTTTCATAATTTTATGAAACTTTCCAGATTAATAGTACATCATTAAAATGGTGTAGGGTTAAAATTTCATACAATTTAGATAAGGTTTGCTAGGTCAAATAGTCAAATTTTAAAAACTTGAAAGATTCTTGAATGGTTGTTACGGAACCAGCAGGAAATCTTTTAAATTTCAAAAAGATGAAAGAGGGGAATCAGTGGGGAAATGTAGGGGTTCCGTAGGGGACCTTTAGAGATTCAAAACTCCCAAAGAAAAGAATGGAAAAGGGGATGTTATAGTGGTGCAATTTTCAAGTGTTTGTGGACCCAGAAATTTCTTAGCAACTGTGCTTCAAGTTTGAATATATTCCAACAAGAATTACTATGAAAATCAGGGATATCCAAGGAATGGAGGAACTTACAATATTAAGATAGGGTTACCTGATGATCAGTTGTTTAATTGACTGTTACAACTTGAAGGACTTCAGTCGTGATGTTGGTGTTCTCTGATCCAGATTCTGATTCCAGTAGCCTTTCATTCATAGGTTCAAAGTGTTGCAGCCACTCACGTATGGATTGATATGGGAAGGAGAAGAAAGAGGACACATAGGGGTGATGAGAAGAAGGGAAGTTAAAGTTAGGAGTAGAGGATGGAAGAATAAGGAGAAGGAAGGAGGTGCTGTTGTGTGATAGGGTAGAGCAAGAGAAGAAAGAGAGATGAGAAGTTGTGGGGTAGAGAAGATGAGAGGGAATGAGAGGTAGGGGGAGAGAAAACAGGCCATGGCTCACTTGGGAAATCCACCCAAGTCAAACACAAAAATTAATTAATCTTCACTGAGAAATATGGGGGAGGGGGGGTACCTTTAAATAGGATTACAAACTTCTAAATAATAAAAGTTACTAATAATAGAAACTACTAAAATTCCAAGTACTTGTAGCTTAAGTGTTTCCTAAAACATACTTTCCTTAAAACTATTTAAATCAAAGAGGGAGGACATAATAGGCTGTTTTAGTGGGCCCCATCGCTTGACTTTGGTGACCACTAAACACAAAAAATATGGGCTGTCGACTAGGCTTGTATACCCACAAATAACCCTTGGCTTTGCAGCCTTATTACAATCACATACCCTAAACAAAAACTAACAAAAGAAAGTGGTTATTGGCCTTGTTACATAAAAGACACATAAAAAAGAATTTCCCCTCCCACAGCTAAATGTGTTTATGCTCTCTTAGTTTTGGACTTGGGCCCCACAAAGAGAACCTCCTATCCAACTAAGTTATGGATGCTGCATCAGATTGGTCCGATGTAGTTGGTGGCAGTAGGGCGAGACCCTTGTAGATTAGTTCATTTTGCGAAGGAAGCATGCTTTATTGCATCTGTTTTGAACACCTCATTTCAGTGGATTCCAAGAGAGGACAATTCCCTTGTGGATGAGTTACCTAAATCAGGGTTAGGTAGGGATATCATGTACATGGGTAGTCTTCCCTTAGACTAGCCACTTGTTCTTTGGTAGTTTTTTTCAGGGATATGTCCCCTCCTTATTTCATTTGTTTTTCCATTGTTGTTCCTCTTGTTTTATTTTTCCTTGTATGCTTTTCCTTCTTTTAATGAAATCTAGTTATTCATAAAAAAAATGATGTGATTGTTCTCCTCGCCCTCTTTAATGAATTTTTTTTTACATAAAAGAAGAAGAAGAGAAGAACAATATCTTGTGACTGTATTTGCTTAGAGATTTGTGACTTGTGGGATAGCCCTTTTGACAAGGATGACTAGATGAGGTACTTAAGGATTTGGTGAGATGGCTTTTCTATGGATTTTTGTAAATGTAGTTGTGTTATAGGAGATGACTTTATGAAGGTTTTGGTGGATGTCCACTGTGAAAACGCGGGTTTGAGTATGGTGAGCAGCCACTATGTGCAAAAAAGCCAAAGGTTAGGTCTCTTTCCTGTCCACCCCTCACAGCACCCTGTAATTATGGGACCAACACTGGGTAATGACCTTTTTAACAAGCTGACAAAAGAGTGTTTTTAACTCTTTTTTGGGGTATTGATTTCTTTTTTGACACCTACTTCGTACACAACAGGTTGAAAAATGAATGGTTTTGAATTATATTTTTGGGGCATTGATGGTTTCGAATTTAGTGTCTTTCTTTTTGGACAGCTATTTTTTTAATTGAATATTTCCATTGACCCTTTTAACCCTATACACTATGTGTCAGTCTGTAATGTCATTACACATTTCTCACTGGAACCTGAATTTGGTGAGCCAAACTAAACCTGAGCTGACCTCACCCCCCAGGCTTGTGACGAGCCTGAGCTTGATTCTTGTGTAATGCATCTAAGCAAAGCTCATCTCAGCTCAGCTCATTGACACCCCTAGGAATAGGTCACTTCAAGGAAAGAAATTTGGCCCTCCTAGGGAAGTGGTTATGGCATTTCTTTGTTGAGGATGGAAGCCTATGACATTCCACAATTAGATATGGGATGATTTTAAAAGGTATGGATTGTATTTCACGTCTATCTCATTCTATGTCCTTGATTTGGAAAAATATCACTGACCTATTTCCCTTGTTCCGTCCTAATATTATTTTTGTGATTGTAGATGGTCTCTCCATCAGATTTTGTAGGATCCTTGATCGGGAGACCAAAATTTAGCTTCTGCTTCCCCTGCTTGTTTCACATTTCAGTCCATAAAGAAGCTTTTGTTTTTTAGGTACTTGGATTGGAATGTGCATTTCTCTAGGGATCTTTTTGACTAGGAAGTCGATTTGTTGGCTGATATAGCACAAGAGAGAGATACCAAAAATTGATGTAGGATAATTCCAAGAGGCTCAAACAATTATGAGAATCGAAGTGTGGAAGCAAAATAATTCAAGAATCGAATTTTAAAGCAATCAAGTAGCCAAAAAATAGGGGAAATCAATAAATAGAATGGGAGAATAAATGTTAGAATGAAAAGGAACAGAAAAGAGAAGAAAATAAGGAAAAAAACCCAAAGGGTATTTCTGTAATTTTGGGCAAAAAGTCCGAAAATTACCAAAATACCTCTCTGATGCATCAGAAAATTTTGACATTTTTAGGATAATTTCGGACGTGTTCAAGAGTTCTGCAGTTAAAATTTCATGAAATTCCGATCAGTTTTAATAGGTAAAATTAAAAAATTTTAGAAAATTTGAAGCTTTGTTAATGAAGGTTTAAGAAGAATAAGAAGATGAATAAGAAGAAAAAGAGAAATAGAATAAGAAGAAAGGAAGTAAAAAGAAGATAAAATAGAAGAAGAAAATAGGAGAAGATAGGATGTACCACCAACTTCAAACTTGGAAATCACCAACCAATCCTAGCCTTAGGCACCAAAGACTTGAATACTCTTTAAGCTTGATGAAGAGAAGTAGTTTTACTCATGGAAAGCAAAAAAACAACTAAAATTTTTATTCATTCAATCATGCCAAGTACAAAAATGCGCAGCCCATCTATAGGCTCACAAACTCATGAAAAATATCAAGAAACCAATTTGAAAACTCCTAAACTACTAACTCACTTGCTACATAAGACTTTCCTGAAATCAAAACTACTAAAAACTTCACTTTTTAAAAATAAAAAGTGCCAAAATCAGGTCCTATTAGAGGATTTCGTCCAACACTCTTAAAGGGTCCCACTTTGACTTGTTGACTCTCTAAAATTATTAAAATATCATTGGCAATAATGCCTTATTACATAAATACCAAAAAACAAAAATTAAAATGACCCTCATGTCCTAGACTCTAATAACTCATAGACTATTAAGTAAAACAATAAAATAACTCTAAAAGACTCCATCATATATCTCCATGTATACCTCCATGTGCTTTCTTGTGTGGACCCCCTCCCCCACCATGACCCATGTGGGCCCCACGTGTCCCCTAATGTCCACATCATTGGCAAACATTCTTTCTAGTCTCAATGAAGTTTTTATTTCAAATGTAATCCCGGACAAAAGAATATAGATTCTTGAGTCATCGGGCTGCTTCTCTTCAAAGTCTTTCTTCATGTCTTTATTGAATCTCCATAGCCCATCTTTCTTCATGCCACGTATATATCCACTGTGAATTCTCAAAGAATTTTTGGTAAGGCTGGAGAAGATTATGGAGCTTATTTGTCAATGGAACAGTTGGGGAATGGACCTTCACAGGAGATTGTCTTGGCATTGCTAATTGCATGGTGTTCTGTGGGGTACATGGAAGGAAAGGAATTGTTGAATCTTTGAAGGAAAAAGTAGAGCTTCTTTGGAGATTGCGGATTTTATTTTTAAGGGAAGTGGAAAGTTGGATTCTCATTACCAAAGAGTTCAAAGACTGTCCCCCCTTCTGGATTCTTGAGGGATTGGATCACTTCTATTTCTATCTATAGGTCAAAGGTTAAGTCAGCTGCATTGTAGTGGATTCCTCCTCATGAGGGTTCCTTGAAGCTCAACTTTGAAGGAGCATCCAAGGGAAACCCGGGGGCGTGTGTGTGTGTGTGTGGGGGGGGGGGGGGGGGTTGGGTGCATTATTCAGGATTAAAATGGTCAAGTCATTTGAGTGATGTGTGGTCCTTTGGGTGGCTGTGATTCCACAAAGGCTGAAACTCTTGGATTGCTCATGGGACTTCGAGAATTAAAAAACATGGATGTGCATGGTAGCATTGTGGAGGGGGACTCTTCAATGGTAATCGGGTGAGGAAAGGGTAAAGGTGATGGACCTTGGAAATTGGTCATTACTTAAATGAGATCTAGGAACTGTCTTCTCTTTTGGGTATTACTTTTGTACATGTTCTAAGAGAACAACACTTGATGGCATATTAGCTGGCCAATTGGGGGGTTGGGGTTCCTTCTTTTGTTCATTGGGAGTGAGTTTCCGAAGGGATGTGTAAGGTCTGTGTTTATTGTCCACTGTTGTTGTATTAGGATTCTGTAGCCTGTTTTTTACTTTAAAAAAAATGTTGTTAATTATCCAAAAAAAAAAAAGAAGCAAAAGTGATGGAAACATTTTATAATATTTTCTGCAAATAATGGTTTAATGCAAATGGAATGAAGTTTGCTTCACTATCTTGCAACCAGTAAGATATTATATCTAGAACAAAAGCAAAAGGTTAAGAAATGATATAGTATCTAGAACAAATGCAAACGGTTAGTAGTTCTGGTTTCATGCAGGATGATTACTACAAAGTAGATGCTTAAGCTACTTACATTTATCAGCTGAAAAATTAACCAAAAGAAGTAAGACGGAGATCCGAGAAATACCTTTGACAAATGAAAATGTGGTGGACATCGCAGTGACGTCAATGTTTCACGGAAGGACAAAAAATAAAAAGGTATGTTATCACTTTGTGGTTCATGAGCTGAGAAAAATTATGACCTCGTGCAGGGCGATAGTTAACTACCACGTAAATGAGCTACTAGCATGTAACAGATGAAAACAAAACCAAAAGAAAGGAAGAAATCCGAGAAATACCATCAACAAATGAAATTGTGGTCGACGTCACAGTGAACCCAATGTTTCACAAACAGACCAAACACAAAAAAAGTATACTCTCATGAACTGAGCGAAAATTATGACTCCATAGATGCTAGAATGAAGATCAAGCTGCAAATACTTCTCTCAAAGTTCAAGCAAAAGAAAGATTTGTGGTTCTTATAGGCAAGTTGGGGTTACTTGATATGCACCATCCTGCGTGAGGGGAAGTACTGAAGAGTTCTGTCTGTGTAATGAGTTACATCCAGTTTGTAAGGTGTCGTTTGCATACACTTTTGGGGTTGCTGTTAAAAGTAATAAATGTTATCGGTGTTCCTGTTTGATACACAAATGTGATGCATCTTAAAACAAATTGGTTTGGTTCTTGACACAAGTGCTGTGAAGTATATGATACACATACAAATGAAAACCTGTAGATGAGAAATTTTCACAGTTCATAAAGTCTTAAAAAAGAAAGTAATGTTCTGCATGGCTTTTTAATCATCTAATGATAATGGGTGATTCACTTTTTGGTCTTACATTCTGTTTATCTATTTTAGGTTTTGCATGGGGACTTGCAAGTTTTGTTTCTTGGTGTCTAGATGCAATTTATTTGTCTGATGCACATGCAAGGGAACCCAATTGTGACTGATTCTTAAATCTTTCCACCTTGTTTGAATATATCAAAAATCATATCCAACACCAACTTTACCTTTTTACTATATGTACTATTTACTGGCTTAAATTCGAGCAGTATTGCAAGTTAAACTTGAACTTAAATCAACTGAGCTTGAGGGAGTTTTTGTTTGATATTTCTTTCGTTAATATATTGGGGTTTTACTCGTAAGTTGTAACATAGGGCTTCTCGTTGATCCTCATCTAGTTATCTAATCCAATTCACCTGTTCAGGGCATCTGACATCGAGGAGCGATGTTTACAGCTTCGGGGTGGTTCTACTTGAAATGTTGACTGGCCGAAGATCCATGGACAAAAACAGACCTAATGGGGAGCATAACCTGGTGGAATGGGCACGGTCACATCTTGGGGAGAGGAGAAGGTTCTACAGATTAATAGACCCTCGTCTAGAAGGTCACTTCTCGATCAAAGGTGCGCAGAAGGCTGCCCAGCTAGCT
Organism: Platanus orientalis; assembly: GCA_025762735.1. Taxonomy (NCBI): domain Eukaryota; kingdom Viridiplantae; phylum Streptophyta; class Magnoliopsida; order Proteales; family Platanaceae; genus Platanus; species Platanus orientalis. The sequence goes on along the minus strand of JAOXJP010000003.1, from coordinate 7,100,225 downwards.
CACCACTGCCTAAGTCGGGATCCAAAGGTAAGACCTCTGATGAGTGAAGTTGTCGAAGTACTGAAGCCTCTGCTGAACCTCAAGGACATGGCTAGTTCATCCTATTACTTTCAGACCATGCAAGCAGAGCGCACTGGATCCAACCAAAATGCCAGAAATGGCTTTAGAATGCAGGCTGGATCTCTATCAAGGAATGGGCAACCAGGAAGGATCCTCTCGATGCCAAACGGTTCACATGCTTCTCCATACCATCGCCACCATCACCAACTTCAGCAGTCACCCAAACCCAATGGTAAATTGCCATAGCATTGGGTTTGTTCATTTGTTTAGTCCTTTTAACTTTTTTTATTTTTTTTCCCTTCATTTTTCCTTTCTTATTTTCTTCTATGTATTTATCTATATTGTCTACCGGGGCATTCTAGACTCTAGTCTTGGAAAACTGAACAAACAATGGAGCAGTATGTTAGACTTTATGCCGGTGCAATGATTTCTAAGTGATGAGAAAAGGGCTGGAGAAGCTTTTGTAGAGATTATAAAGCCACCTTTTGTCGCCTAAAATTTGGTTGGAACCCTGATTAGAGATTTACAGGTTGGGTATTTTGCATTTTTAACCCACCTTTAAGTGGCACAATAAATGCACCTCTTTGGGATAACGATGGTCTAAAGGGTGCTTTTGAACCCTGGTCCCATCTTCAACATACACAGGAGATTCATTATATTATACCAATGCCCTAAATCGAAGCATATGTGGAAGCAAATTTTTTTTCTCATCGCATATTTTTTCCAGTTATGTAACCATCAAAGGAATCAAAGCAAACAAACAGAGATATGCACCTGGGAAGAACTATAATATCTGTTGTTTTGGATCCAGACACGATGCAGAGGTCTTGTTCTGTTACATACTGAGTTGCCTGGAAATCTTCCTTCAGCAATTTAATTTTGAGGGATGAAGAAGTGGTTGATTGCAGTCAGAAACTATGAAAAATACTTGTTTCAACAGATATGTATGTCGAGCACTCTGCCAACCTCCATGGATTGATTCAACCAAAATACCCTCCTCTTGCTGGCTCAAATGCTCAAGAACAGTATAGTTTGCATAGCTATGGATCATCAGAGTATATTGCCAGAGTTGTAGAACCTGATCCTTTAATATTTTGTTCATGTGTGTCGATCATAAAACAAGTCAATGCAACTAAAAGATTGCCCAGGGTCCTGACTGAATTTGTGCTAAGTGGACCTTCATTGACAATGTGATGAAGAAACTTGGTTTTGCTGATGGATGGAAAAATTGGATAATGAAAACTGAGTGGCATCACTTCGGATAAGATTCGTAATAGTCAAGGTGACCACCCTTAACTACAAAGATTTAGTTCACCTAGTTGTCTTATGCCTACCCATGGATCTATCAGAACTTAGAGAGGTTTAATTATTTACTGACAAAAAATTTAGTTTTTGTTTTACCAATTATCTGTATTAGATTAGGTAGAAATAAGATGGAAATTATTATTTTTAATTAAATATTTTTATTATCTTTTTTTTTTCTCTTTGTGAAATGCTTATCCCTTGTTTGATTACACTTACATTATGTGTTTAGAAGTTCTATCTTAAATAGTATATAATCTTCAAGAAAAGATCATATTAGGATTAAATTGCTCACAGCAAGAACGGGGAGAAGACATCCGTGTTCTCCACTACTCATTGAAGGGGAGTCAGTATTGTTAGGACTAAGGATGGCCGTGGTTATGGAAGTGAGGGAATTTATGGTGGAAGGGGATTCTATGGAAGTAATCAATGCTTTAAGGCCCAGTCTGGTTGACATGAATTGCATTGAAAAGAAAAGGAAGGAATAGAAAAGAACATCCCACAAGAAAAGGAAAGAAAAATAATCATGAGAAATACATGACAAAACCAGCCTTTCATGGCAACCAGATAGCTTTAAAATGATTTCTTGAGAAAATTTTGTCAGGAGAAACCAATTTCATGACAACCAGACTGGGCCCAATGGCATATAAGGATTCAAGAAAAGTGGATAACCCAGTCTCAAAATGAAATAAAATCCACGAATTTAAAGATGCAAAGCAAAAAATCTTGTTCAAAAACAAGATTGAACTGATTCTTTTGTCTCTAGTTTCGTTTCTTTATCCCCTTCTGTCCACCCTCCAGCTCTTCGATCCTTGGGGTTACAGGGATTCAAGAATCACGTTCTTATTTATGCCTCCTTCCAATGACTTGAGTTGTTGAACTCTCCTTCCTTCATGGATTCTAAGAATAAAGAACAAACTCCTAAATAGTTGGGTATAGGTAGGGGTACAAATATCTGCCCACCCTTCATGGATTCTAAGAATAAAGACACAATCTCCAAAATAATTGGGTATAGGTAGGGTACAAAACTACAAATATCCAACCATTATCCCTTTTATGTTCTAATTCGTATCTACTTAGGGCAAATATAAATCATGTGCATCCAATTCAATTAAATATTCATCTGTTTCAAAACTATCCGAATATAAACAAACCAAATATGGATATATATAATCCGATCTGGTTAAATATCCCTTTGTGTGTGTGTGTGCGCGCGCGCGCTCGCTATTTAATACCTAATGACTAAATCAGGGGTTACATTATAGTAGAGTATATAAATACTTTTAACAATAATCCTAACTAAATGTGTTTACCCAAAATTAATCCTAACCCATTGCCTGACTTAATGTATACAAATATATTAACCTAGTATAATGAATCTTTTGGATCAGATATATCCGTACTTGTATTTGATATTTAACAGATATGAATACAAACCTGTGTACCTGATTCAATTAAATATTAATTCATTTAAAATATTTTCAATTATAAATGAACCAAATATCAATATCTTGTTCGTATTCCGTTTATTTGCACCCCTAGGTCTTGGGGATCGGTTTATAAGCGCTTCCCTTAACAAATTCTCATCACTGCTCTTTGTTAGGGTCAAACACATCAGCATTGAAAAGTGATTTTCACTTTTTTGGGGGGCATATATTCACTTTTCGGCGCTGATGTGCCAGCCGCCTGACAAAGAGCAGTGGTTAACATTCGTTAGAGTGAGCATTTTTTATCCATTCACTAGGTCTTGGGATGGCAATAGGGCCTAATGGGGTGAATTCGAATAGCTCAATCATATCTATGCTCCTCCTCTTTTCTATTTTCTTATCATATTGAGTTTCTCCTCTTTTATCTCTTGCCCTCCACTTTCTAGCCCATCCACCCCTTACCCAGTTTACGGTTAGAATGGTGTTAAGGTCATAACTCAAAAAGGGTCATGCCTAAGTTGGTCAAAATTTGACTTAGCTGTCACCTTACTTGGGTCCAAATACTAAAGTCTAATGGCAAGAATAAATGCTTTTTTTCTGATTTATTTATCTATTTGTTTTGAAAAGTTATATTCAAGACCATGTCTATGTCTTCGTAACTAATGAAATTTTGCTACTAAATCCTCACTTTTTTTGTGGGTAAAGAAAATGCTCGCTTTCTTTACCCCAAAAACAAATACTTACTTGAAAATAACAAAATATGAAGTCTTCTTTACTCACTACAAACAATTTAACAAACTAATCAAAAAATTGAATTGAGTATAAAAACAATTAAAAAATTATAGAGTAAAAAAAATCAAATGACTTTCAAGGTGAAGAACCCCATAGCACCTCTGCAATAATCGTAGCCGCCTCTGCATCAGAAATACAGGATTCTCTAACTCTTCTCAATATCTCCTGCTTAAAAGCTCTTCTCTCACTCTGTCTCAATCCTTCTCCCACCTCCAACTGTATCGCAAACCTCGCAACACAGCTTGCAAAAGGATGCATCTCCAAAAATCTCATCTCTTCACTCTGTTTCTTCTCTTTCGATTCGATCTCAACACTCCCCACACAAACCCCATTCTTTTCATCCTCGTAGAGTCGACCCATCTCGATTAAATCACCCCCAAGTTCCGATCTCTGCAACTCCACGAGCTTCTTTATAAGACCCTCTTCGAGCATTGCTTCGTTTGCTTCCTTTCTCCCAAAATAACCAATTTCGAGAATACAATCCATCGCTATGACTTTAATTAACGAGTCTTCGGCGCTTAAGAAGCTAATGATTTTGGGGATTTCTCCGTTCGATTCGATTTCGTCGACCATGGGGCTTTTTATTGATTTGATTAGGGAACAGAGGATTTGGATTGATGAGCTCGAGGCCATGGAGATCAGAGCTCGAACAGTTGAACCCATTAACACCTGACCCACAAACACATCTTTGTTGAATCGAACCAAAGCACCCACAGAAAGAGCCGATTGTTCTCGAATCCGCTTAGAACATTTTACATCACAGAGAATCGATTCCAGCAAGGAGAAGACCTTCGATTTTAGAACCAGGTCCTGTAAATCTCGATTGAAACCCTGCAAAACCCGGGTCTCGAACTGGGTCAGGAGCATTACCTTCTCATCTTCATCGGACCCTTGTAAGGAATTTACGAGATTTTCAATACTTTCTCGATCAATCCATCCCTGGATCTCGTTCTCGATTGACCCAGCGACGCGAGAGATCTCATGGTTCGAAGCTCGGCGACGGAGGACGGATCGGAGGCTGTGGCCTTGTGATCTTTGGAGGCTATCGACGAGTGATTTGAGATTGGAGAGATGGTGGGAAAGATTAAAGAGTTTTGGGTCGTTTGATAAGATGTTGTCCGCTTCAATCCCGAGCTCCAACAGAGCTTTAATGGCGGACGAGCTGTAATTGTTTTTTAAGAAATTGGGTTTTCTCTGTAGATCTTTGGAAGCTTGTTTTAAGGCTTCTAAAACTCTCAAAACTTCTTGGTTCTCTCCTATCTCTGTTTCCTCCATTGCTCTCAGCTTTTTCTTACAGAAAAACATCGACGACCGGTCTTCATTTTTATGGCTGGCCGAACGTTCAACCTCTTCTATTTTCCCACGCAAACCACGAGCACGTTTCATAGCGGTGGGCTGATTTGTTTAATTAAAGGAGGCAAGTGGTGTTTATAGGAAGGACAACACTAAAAGGAGAAAGAAAGGGCTATCAATTAAAACCCAGAGGCTCCAAATTCGACTCATGAGCTGAGCTTAGCTTAATGACAGCCACCTGTTGACAAACCCGGATCGTCTCCAGTTAGGATGTGTCAGCATCAATTTTGCGTCAACACAAGATGAAAAAAGTGAAAAGATGTTTACTATCATGAGTGTAAGGAAGTAATTCATTTTTTTGCCATGTGTTAATGATAAATTGATGTTTGATGGACTATGGACACATCCCAATCGGAGACAATCTAGGCTGCTCGTTGACTCGTCAATACGGGTGGCAATTTGTGTTGGTGGATCAGGTTTGTGTTGAGTTGAGATAAAGGTTTACGGCTATATGATATGGCTCAACTTGAATTTAACCCATTTATTAATTGTGTTAAAGTGGGTGTTTTGACCCAAAAACACATTCAATCAACCCTAACTTGCTAATTTCGTGTTGGGTTTGTGTTGGGTTCGTAGTTACGTGATAATTTGTGTTGGCATGTCAGATTTATGTCGTGTTAAGTTAAGGGTATATGACTATGTGGGTCTATCCAAAACTGACTCATATTTTAATTGAGGACCCGCTTTGACTAAAACACATTTATAGTCAATCCTAACCCGTTTATTTCGTGTTGGGTTTGTGTAAGGTTCATGGGTCATGTCAAACATTGCCACCCCTACTCTTCATGAGCTTAGAATTAAGTCAAATTTCAAGCTTGTAAAACTGAGCCTTCGATGGGTTAACTATGTGGGCCTTTTGTTACCTTTTGTAACTGTATTATTGGCTGACACGTAGGTTGCATTGAGTTAAAAGTGTTTTTAAGTTAAAATAAGTGCCCAAAGAGGTACCAAATTCAAAACCAGATCACCTGACAGTCTGCGATGCAGGCACAGTGGGTCGCAGACATTTTTTATCAAAGAACAATTGTTTTATTAATAATATAGGTTGTTGGGCTTGTTTCAATCTTTAGTTTTTACGAGCAGGTTTACGGTTTAAGACTCCAGCTTGTAGTAGGGTACTTGAATTTGGTGAGCCAAGCTCACCTCAAGGTCGTGACAAGCCTGAGCTGAGCTGGGCAATGTTGGTTGGAATCATTCCATCACAACGAATTTGGTATAGGGATTCCAATCGAACGGGTTCCAATTGAATAAGCTATGCATTTTGCCAATGCATTGAGATTCCAATCGAACGGGTTCCAATTGAATAAGCTATGCATTTTGCCAATGCATTGATTGGATGGTCAACAAAAAGGAAAAAAAGAATGATTCCATCAGAGTGATTTTAAGGTTACAGGATTGAATTGACACCACCTCACATCGAAACAACAAATGTTATGAAGTTGTATCATTGATTCATTGTACCTTGATTAATTATTAGGTTTGATTTACGTTCATAAAAGTTTGACCACGCAATCGAGAAGTTGCAAAGCAAGTGGGTGGCATTTGAGTAAAGCAACGGCTATTTAGTTTTATAAATTTATTATTTTATTATGCACCTGGTAGTTGGATTAAAGAAATGGTTTTTGTTGTACAATGTGGATTAGGTGAGATTTTGAACCCTTTTGTTTGGGAGTATGTATTAAGGGTGGCAATGTTTGACACGACCGGTGATCCCAACACAAAATGATCCACTTTAACACAATTAATAAAAAGGGTTGGATTTCGGTTGTCCCATATAGTTGTATACCCTTAACTTGAGATGACCTGAATCTGACCCACCAACATGAATTACCACATAACCCACCAACCCAACACAAAATAAGTGGGTTAGGGTTGACTGTAAATGTGTTTTGGATCAAAATGAGTCAACCTGCTTTAACGTGATTAATAAATGGGTCAGGGTCGGGTAGATCCATATAGTAGTATACCCTTATCTTGACACAACACTAACCTAATCCACCAACACAAATTTCCACCCATGTGTAGGAGCAAGGTTCAAAATTTTACTTTGAAGTGATATTTTGCCTTGGTGAGAAAGGAAAATTTGCAAACATTTATTGAAATAATATTAAATATTGTGAAAAAAATATATAAAAAATATGGATACTTATAATGAAATATCAGATAATGTTAAAATAAGCATGATTATTTCCACATTTTTATAACAACGAAAAGTAGGAAGGAGAAGAAAGTACCTAGTATACATGCTATATATTTCTTTTTAAGCATATGTGCTGTGGAGAAGATATATATTTTAGACTCATATCTCCTGTGATGAGAATTTTTGAACCAGACACATAGAGGGTGGGGTCCATACAATTTTTGGGGGGCCCCACCACCCCAACTTCCCAAAAAGTGTATGAACTCCATCCCCTATGAGTCTAGACTCAAAAATTCACATCGCATGTGATATGCATCCATATATTTTTTATATGCAAAGCTCATCTAATATATACGTGTACACATGACAAACCAAGCAATTATTGTATCAACATCTCTATTTCTTAATACTAAGCTGATTCAAAGTCATTATCATCTCTATTATTTTTTTTTTTTTTTATTTTTTTTTTTTGGTAAGATCGCAACTATAGTATTTATTGCACATATTTATAGTAAAGAGCCTTTCTCACAAGTAGGGATGCAAGTATCTGATTATTATCCAACTTCGGTTCATTTTCATATTCGTTTAAAGCAAACACGGATAAACATGTATCTGTTTCTATTAAGTATTTGTTTGATTAAAAAGTATCTAATTATAAATGAACCAATTACTAATATATACATATTCATCACGGATAATAGCTTAATCCAATTAAATATTTTGCTAATTATCTGTATCTTATTATTATCCGATATCCAGCTTATATAATAAATATAATATTTTTTAATATATATAAATATATATAGAGAATGAGTGTAGACCATTTGATCAAAATGAATCCAACAATCTACACTAAACCCTATCTCTTTATCATATAAAAAGTTTTAAAATTTTTAATATTTGAATATATGTTAACAGAATATCCGATATCCGATAAACTTGACAAATACAAATTCAAACATGCTTTTCCAATATCCGCTCAGATAATAATCAAATTCGGATATACATGGAAATTAAATGAACCAAATTCTGATGTACTACTATCCACATCGAATCTGACTCATTTGCATCCAACTCACAAGTCACACTCATGGCTCTTTTTAACTGTTCAAGATTTAAAAGACAATGGGGAAGTAGATTCTCAACAATTGAGATTTGTGTTTTAAAGTGTCAAGCTCTTGATGTGAAATGATTTCACTGAAATCTTGTGAATCTCACCAAGTTGAATATGCAGAATATTGATAATTAAAGCCTTTGTTTAGTGAAATCATGTATGGATCTAAACCCTCTATTTTTATTTTTTTTTTGGTTTAGAGGGGGGGGGGAGGTGATAGAGTAATAACTCGTATGGTTGGATTTAAGAAGTAAATGCCAATTAAATCATTCTAACCATCCCATTGATGAGCTTTATTTTTGTGAGCTGCTATAGTTATACCTTGTTTGGATAAATAGTTGTACCTCTTGACTCTTTAATTGAAATTGGTGTGGTACCATGTGGCCTACATCCTATTCATGAAGTATTCTCCCATTATCCATTATTAAAGGGGTGAGGGAGGATGAGATTCCATGTGCCCATTAAGTCATGGATCAAAAAATATAAATTGTACTTCTAGGCCCATATGATAAGAGATTAGATTCTATAGGGACCATATCATCTCAACTAGCAACTCGATTGCGCCCTGATCTCGCAACATAATCTTACCACGTGGCAGGTGGATTGAATACGTTGGCCTGATTGTTAAAGAGGTCATCGTTGCTACTGATCTTCATACCAGCAACAAAAAAATTTACCCCCTACTCACCATCTCTGAACTTTCCGTTGATCCAACAGTTGATGGTATCTCAACTGCCCAGCATTTGGCTCTGAAGGCACCAATCCGTCATATATGCATCATGCCTTTCGGGGCTTCTACTTAATCTTTATGCGCAACATATACATCCGATGCATATGAGGACCTAGAGACCATCAACCTATACTTTGGATCTATGACCCATCAAACTTTAAGCCTCTAATCCACAGTTTATTTAATGGGCCCAGAGCTGATCAACCTCTATTTTGAGCTTGCAGTACACAAATTCATCAATGAACTTCAAACCCATCAATTTTTCAGGATCGGCAGCTCCTTAAGCTTATTATGGAGTATAAATCCCATCAGTATCTATTTAGGACTCATTACTTTCCTAATTAGGATCCTATGACTCACTAGCCAAACAACAAGCCCAAGGATCAAATACCCATCATTAGTGGACCTATGGTCCACTGGCCCTGAAACAAAACAAATAGTGGCCCTAGATTTACAAGACAATAGGACTGGGCCCTAAAAACAAACTAATGAGTTACATTTATAAGTAAAAGGGCCAGTGGCCCACAAATAAGGCCCAACAGTGACATAAATAGAACTCTGAGATTGAGCTCCCACGTAACATGTAGAAATCCTAAAACTTCTCATCCTGCGTTTCTTGATGCAAGGCAATCCCAACTTAGTTCTGTGCTTGCATTCAGCAAGTTAGTTTGGGTAAGATTCAAATTCTCATAAAGAGTTCTCTCTGGAGCCTTAAGAAATAAGTAGGTAAAAAATGAGGTTTTATGAGAACATCAGAGCCGTTGGGATTTTCTTTTCTATTCTTTTCTTTTCTTTTCTTTTCTTTTCTACACAATTCATGGCAACCAGACTGGGCCTAAGGGTGGTAAAATTAGCTTTTCCCACAAAAATTAGCCATTTTTGTGCTAATATCAGAGGGGAATCTTCAATGCAACACAAAAATTAGCTCTTCCCAAAATGCATGCATGCCCACGTGCGCACACATACAGAGGGTTCTCATGAAAATTCTACCATTCAGACTTGTAAAACTTAACCTCTGACAGATCTAGGGATAAAGCTTAAACCGGAAATTATAATGAAGAGCCAATATAGCTTCCAACCAGCCCATGATAATTTCTAATTTCTTATGCTTTCTCTTCGGTTCGGATTTTGTCTGCCTCCCTCTGAACACCATAGGTAC
>JAOXJP010000003.1:7064335-7090048 GCA_025762735.1 Platanus orientalis | reverse complement strand
CTTTCCATTTAGTCTCTTGTAGACAAGCAATATTAACTCTCCTTCTTTCATAGTGTCCACTAACTCTATACTCTTACTTGTTAAGGTTCCTATATTCCAAGTTGCTATACGAATCCTACTCTCTTGGGCTAGCTTCTTTACCCACACTCGTCCATGGTGTGGGAACCCTTGCATATTTTTCATTGCATCCGGTCACCGATGCAACGACCCTTGCCAAAACATTGTGGGGGACTATCCATGGTCCTCTAACTTCTTTTTCTTCATGCCATATGCTACCACCACATAATCTGGTCTGGTGTATTTATGCACAATGGAAGTCGGTGGATGGTTTTGGGCTTTATCACAATTATGTTTTGATGTTTAACAGAAAAGTTGGGTTACTGCTTGCATATTTGTGAGGGGATTCTCTATAACAGTCATTCCTTGAATCCTTATAAGGTACTTGGAATCAAGTTGACAATTGGAAGTGTTGGATGTTTGAGATGAGCAGACATTTTTTCTCCCATGTTCTTAACTACATCGGGTACTTTGAGTAGCTTACTTTTTTAAGGCATCAGGAGTGATAACCAAAGGTTTTAATTTGGTGGTTAGATTTTTGGATTTGTCACTTTTTAGTTTCCAGTATACTTGCTGTTATTATTCATAAAGCTGGTTCCAAAATCTATTTTTTTCATATGGGCTCAGTGTTGGTTTAAGAAAGAGTTCGGAATTTACAAAATGACACAAGGCCACTAATAAGAATTGGGTTTATCTAAGTAGGTGTGTTGATCATAACTATAAGTAAGACATTAGTGTGTGATTTACAATCATGTCTGATTAGAATTCTAAGGAATTTTATTATTTATTTATTTTTCCTTAAGTAGATGGTCTCATCTGTATCAATTGTCCCTTTGGTGTGTGTGTGTGGATTTGTGGGCATGTGATAGGGTTAATATTTTGCAACTAATTCAGGTTATCTCGGTACTCATTGACTTCTTCTGTAGTTCTTCTGGATTCTTAAGTTCTTCCTTTTGTGTGTACAGGTTTGCCTAATTTGGATGTGTGTGCCAAGTTGGAGTTTGTGAAGAAGCAAATTTTAAAGATTTGGAATCTAATAAGTATGAAAATCATGTGTTCTTAGATGTATTCAATATGAACACCAAGTTGCAGGTGGCTTTGGAGTGTGAAGCTCCCCTTTCATCTGAGAAATTGTTGACTAAGGCTGGAGATTCTGGTTTTACTTCATCCTCCCGACACATTGTTTCTTCTCAGCTGCCTGGTATGTTGTCAAGACTTTTTCATCCCCTAAGTTATCTTTTTGACTTTCAATTATTTGAGACATTATAGTGAAGGTGTTAAAGAATTTTCTGGGAAGAAATAATTTGTACCCTTCATTAGCATGCTAATTTTCCACTGTAGTAAAACAACAAATACGTCAGTGGACTGCTTGGACACGTCAAGAAGAGGAAAGTTTCTTTAATGCATTGCGGCAAGTTGGCAAGGCATGTTTCTGTCAAAATGTATTTTTTGTGGTCGGATTCTTTACTATCTGATTATCCTAATGGTGGACATGCCATGTTGTGTTTACAGGATTTTGAGAAGATCACATGTTGTGTCCAAAGTAAAAACAAGGATCAGGTGATCTGCTTTTCTCCTGACATGTTACTGCATGATATCATGGGATGTGATGATCGAATGACATTGGAATATTGGATCTATAATTTTTTTAATTTATTCTCAATTCCTTTTGGCTATGATGATCTTATATTCTATATTATTTATAGGATTTGCTCATATTTGTCAAAAAAAAAAAAAAAAACAGTTTGTTTAACTGTTCTGTCAAAGACAATGAATTTAGAATAAGCTGATGTTCATGAAAAAATATATAAATGGTATATAAGTACACATTTAAAACAAAAGGTTTACGGATTTTTTTTAGTTTGATATAAATAAATTTTTTGGCATGTGTCTGATATGTGAAAAATGGAGAGATTTTAAATATGAGTTTTCTTGTTAATTAGGTGTAAAAGGAAATAGAAACAGGCAAATCAATCTAGCTCATGATATAAAAAAAGATGCATTCCAACTTGCCAGACGAACCTTGGTGAATGTGCTCTCTTTTTGATATTGTAACACCTTTGATTTTTTGTTTCTTGAGAATATAGTTAATAATGGAGAAAAAATTTATTATTTCCCCTTAGGTGGCAATCCTAGATCCATCAATTTTTGGAACCCAATTATGGAAAAAATGACAAAGAGATTGTGCCCATGGAAGAACTATATTTCATTTGGGGGGGGGGGGGAGTATTGCCTTGATAAAATCAACTCTTTCCAACATCCTTACATACTGTTTATCAATCTTCAAAGCTCCAGTCTGAGTGATTAAATCAATTGAGAAGCTATAGAGAGATTTCTTATGGAAACTAGAGGATTAGGAATGAGTCCCTGGTTGTTAAATGGCTCTGGAGATTCCCTAGAGAAAGCTTATGGCATTCAGTTATTTCATCAAAGTATGGTCTTAACCTTAATGGATGGGATTCCATTTCAAATGGGAGAGTTCCTTCCCCCATCTTGTCCTTGGAATACTATCAGTAAAATCTACTTTGGGTTCTTAACTTACGTTAGGTATGACTCGGGAAAAGGGGTTGGAATTAGGTTCTGGGAGGATATGTGGTGGGGTGAGAGTTCACTAAGTCAAATATTTCCAAGGTTTTATTCAGTCTCCAGCAAGAGCGGTCTTCCATTCTCAAGGTTCTATGACATATTGGCCTCGTCTTCAATTCTGGCCTGAGATTTAGTCCTTCGCCGAGGCCTAAGAGAGTCTGAATTCGAAGAGATATCATCTTTAACCCAAAGCCTAGCTGATATTTTTTAGATCCCAATGCTCAAGATACTTGAATATGGTCCAGTCCCTTTCCCCTAATGGCATTTTCAATCCTTCTCCATTTCCGGCCTTGATGTGTTCAAACATATTTATTATATTTTATAAAAAAATAGTATTTTTTTAATTTTTTTAATTATTTAAATAATAAATAAATATATATTTTTTTTGCTGAAATATACCAAGTATATTAGAATGTAGAGTATATGTAGTAATACTTTATATCTATAAATCAGATGAATCCAAGCTTATTTGGTCTGATTTTTTTTATTTTTTTTGAATTTTTAATTATTTACAAAAATTAATAAATAATTTTTTTGGCTGAAATATACCAAAATATATAAAAATGTAGATCACGTCTAGTTATACCATATATAAAAAATTAAGATCAATCCATATCCATTTGGTCTGATTTTTTATTTTTTGAAATTCTTTTCTTAATTTTTTGGAATAAAAAAATGAAAAAAATTAATTAATTTGGCCAAATTATACCAAAGCATAAAGTAGATCATGTCTAGTTATACCATATATAAAAAATCAGACCAATCCATGTTCATTTGTTTTATTTTTTGAATTTTTGAATTATTTAAAAAATAAATAAATAATTTATTTGGCCAAATTATACCAAAATATAATAGAATGTAGATCATGTCTAGTTATATCATATATAAAAGAAATCATACAAATTCATGTTCATTTGATTTGATTTTTTTTTCGTTATTGTTCGAAATAAAAAATAAAAAAATAATTTATTAACAAAAAAAATTTCCGTTTTATTTATCAAATTTTTTTTCTGAAACCATAAAAGTGTAGATCAAGCTTAAACAACAAACGTATAAAAAATCCACGCTCAAAAGAGATTTAGTTTGAGGCTTACCGAAGTTTTTGTCAAAATCGGGGTTTAGGTTTCAATCCTTAAATTCAAGTCCAAATCTTTGTTTTTGATGCAAAAGGACTCAAATGGAGTCCATAAATTTGTCCCTAGCTGCAAAATTTAGCAAAAGAAATGGAAAAAAACAAGATTTGAAGTGTTTTTTGAGAAAGGGGCGAAAATAAGGGGGGAGAATGGGCTTGGTCGACACCGTATCAATACAGTGTCAATCGAAATCCTTAAAAAGGGGGCTGTTTGCATACAAAAAGTTCAATGTATCATCGATACGTATCGCTGATACCCTGAACTTTTTTAAATAGGGGGCCGTTTTGTTTCAGTTTGCTTCGAAACCAATATGTATCGACCGAAACTTGAAACCATGAACTTAATAACAAACTAAAAAATTTATAAGCTATACTACGTAAATAACAAAGAATCATGATAGATAAATCAATATGTAAATCACTTGTTATTAGTATGGCCAACCATTTCATTCCACATGCCATTTATATCTTCTTCCAAATTCCATTTCCCCTTGTTTTTAATTTACCTTTAAATTTTGCTAATTTTTCCTTTCTTAGGTTCTAGTGGCCCAATTGATAACCACATTGGAATCACCCTCAACACATCCCCAAATCACTCTCACCAACTTCGACTCACACAGCCGCATGACAAGAGTGAAGACCTCCGCATTTTGTAGAATCACATACTCCCAATGGGCCACATACCACATAAATGATTTGACTATTGCGATCCCTAACGCTACAACCAAATCCAGCAGGCCCAGGATTTCCCATAGAGGATCCATCAAAGTTGAGTTTTACCTTACCAGCCGGATGAGGAAGCCACTCTTAAATAAAGCAATTGACCATCTCTCAGAAAACTAAGGTAGTAGGAGAGGTTAGAGTTAATATGCTTTACATATATTTCAATACTCCCCCTTAGGAAGAATACTCTTAGATACGGCATGCACACTGCAGCACTGCAAGGGGAAATTAGGTGCGAGACCCGGGGGAATAATTGCATCCAAGGGGGATTTGAACTCGTGATCTAAACCTACCCCGATACCATCTTAAATAAAGCAATTAACCGTCTCTCCTAAGGTAGTAGGAGAGGTTAGAGTTAATATACTTGACATATATTTCAATAGCCATGGCACATTACTCTTCAATTTCCAGGAGGCCTTATGAAAACACATGAGTGGCAGTTCCTCAATAAGTTATTATGATAAAAACCATGGAACTCATGGGAAGTCAATGATCAAGCAGCCACCTCAACAAGAATAGCATCCACCACCCCCTATAGATCCCTCTTTCTACCTTAAAAAATTATTATATTTCTCTCTTTACAATCATTTGACGACAACATATGAAGAAACAGTAACATTTTTGCATGTATCTTGATATACAAATACATTTTAGAAGTCCTACATACATTATATGATTCTCATTAATTAAGGATTTTATTTTATTTTATTTTTATTTCAGGTGATTTGGGCCAAACATATAATTCTCTCTCCACTCTTGAGCATTACATGCAGAGTGGAGGGCAGACTGTCTTATTTGTTGGGGATCTTTCTTATGCTGATAGGTATCAGTATAATGACGTTGGTATACGGTGGGATTCATGGGGTCGCTTTGTTGAGCGAAGTACTGCATATCAGCCATGGATATGGTCAGCTGGGAATCATGAAATAGAGTACATGCCTGAAATGGTAATATTTATTATTACCTACCTATAAATATGTATGTATGTTTGTTGTTTAATTAACTTCAATCTTCAATCTATTTTCACTTCTTCCTGTATCTATTAATTGGTGATACATTAGACTTCTTGAAGGACTTTGATCGTGATGCATATATCTATGTTTATAATTAGTGTAAGATTGAGTTATTCTATCTAAATATGGGAAAAGCATATGTAGCATGCATTCAGTCAGGCTGATATGGAAGATTATGTGTTGCTTCATGTTGCAATTACAAATATTGGAAGTAATAATTAGATAGAATAGTATGCGTTGATACATGAAAGTGAACTTTCCAACTGCAATGGAATATTACTACCAAAATTGCATTGAAATGATGAACCTAGGCCGGTAAAGGCCTAGCTGAAAATGTTGAGAGATTTGACATGTTGGATTGAAGGAAACTAGGAAAGGGAAACAAATAATTCTGATTTTTTATTACATATTGCCTTGGTAAATTTGTATTTTTAATAAGGATGCAAGTATTTGAATTCCAAATTCTGGGAATGTCATAATGCTAATATATCACTCTGCAATGGGCTCCAAATCTAGGAATTGGGACTTGGGAAGGAATCTGGAGTTTGGTAATGATAGGTGGATAGATCAGTTAAACCTAAAAAGACTAGGTTAAACCCATTATACAGTGAAAGTTGAACTTCAAGGGAAACAAATAATTCTGACTTTATATTACACATTGCCTTGGTAAATGTATTTAATTAAGGATTCAAGTATTTGAATTCTAAGTTCTGGGCATGGCATAACACTAATATATCACTCTGCAATGAGCTCCAAATCTAGGAATTGGGACTTGGGAAGGACTCTGGAGTTTTGGTAATGATAGGTGGACAGATCAGAAAAACCTAAAAGACTAGGTTAAGATCCATTATACAGTGAAAGTTGAACTTAAAAATCATTTGGTTGGTTCAGATGTTTATCTAATAACTTCACATTTATGATACACATCTCTTTGATGGATTCTACATGCACCATGCATCAAAATTCGAGTTGCTCCAGCCTTATTATTCACATGAAGAAACGGTAACATCATTTGAAACCCTGTTTTCCTTATGGTTCTTTTCTTTGAGGAACAATGTGGTTGACCATGGACTATTTTACAACGGTTGTATAGTGATAAGAAGGATCACTACTGTGCTCATGGTTTTTATGCTCCAAAAAGCTCCTCTCCCGGACAAGTAACAGTAAAATGTTTTGATTAGTGTAAAAGAAAGAAGAGGCAAATGCCTGCAAGGGTGTCTTTGTACATAGAGGGATATGAGAAAAACTTATACTCTATAAAATATGGACCAAAAACCAGCTGATCTGTTTCCATTCAAATAAACATCCCAGTTTCCAAAGAAGTTCTCGTACCTAAGCACCTTAAACAATAAATCTATAAGAAAATATCATTCTGTGCAAATATACTGTACATTGTTCTTTAGGACCCTCAGAGCAAAAAATTTCGTGAAATTAACAGATGAAAACTAATACACACTAACAAGTCACATAAGTCAATAGATGGACAGATAGATAGTTCTTTCAATGAAGTTACATCCACTTGAGATTTGTAATACCCTCCCCCCCCCCCCTCCCAAAAAAAGAGGAACTTAGCAGTCACAGGTATAAGGATCGGATGTTCTAAAGAAAAGAGTCAAATCTGCTCTCCACCACCATCTGTAATGATGCTCATTTGGCATCAAATGCATAATTCCTTGGTCCTTCCATAGGCTCCAACAAATAGCAAATGGTACCATCTTCAATGGTGTCTTCTCCTTCTACAGAAAGGTCCAGACTTTCCACCTATGTATGTGTTCACCCAATCTTCTTAGACATACCCATCAAACCCCAAAAATAGCTACAATAAAAGAAAATGTTGCCAAACAGTTAAAAACGAATTTTCAAATTGAGAAAGCTGATTATTTCACCATGTTTAATTTCTTAGTGATAATACAAAGATGCAACTCTATGTCCTTATTCTGTCTGACTATATTTGACTGTTATTGTTTAGGGCGAAGTCCTTCCTTTCAAATCATATCTACATAGATATGCAACACCTTATGTGGCCTCCAAAAGCATTAATCCTCTTTGGTATGCTATCCAGCGTGCATCTGCTCATATTATTGTTCTATCAAGTTATTCTCCTTTCGGTAATTTCTCATTGCTTGGTCTGTTGTCACCTCAATACACCTTCATTATTATGCATAAGGAATGATCCTCTTCTCACAGATGATTATGTTTATATTCTTATGAATGCTAGGATAGTGATTTTGTAACTTCTTCATCTAGTGTCCTAACAGGGTAGGAATTTTTAAAGGTTCTACGAGAGGGAAGTTTTCTGGATTGGAAAATAGGATCATGTTGTTCCACTGCCTGCTGTTGTTGTTGTTGCTTATTATTATTATTATTATTTGGTTTGGCACTGCCACTTGTTTTATTTTGATGCTTTTAGGTAATCAATCTGCATCTAATGTACTAACCTTACATGATTAAGGTCGTTTCAAAATTCAGCTGATGATCTGGCCTATTTAAGCTTGCCGATCCACATCGGAATTGGCCGAGCTGATCTGATCCTGAGTTTTAAAACCATGCATTAAACTGTACCCTTATAAAGGAGAGCACAAAATGAGACCCTTTTG
Source organism: Platanus orientalis (assembly GCA_025762735.1). Taxonomy (NCBI): domain Eukaryota; kingdom Viridiplantae; phylum Streptophyta; class Magnoliopsida; order Proteales; family Platanaceae; genus Platanus; species Platanus orientalis. Next base: position 7,081,940 of record JAOXJP010000003.1, on the reverse strand, counting down.
CTACAAGTGATAAAACAATAAATTATTATTTCCATTAAAACATATTATGCAGATCAGAACAGAGAGAAACTCAAGCAACACAGGACATATATGATAAAATGCAATCATAACATGTTACATATTCAAGACCATGAATGGACTTGTATACACACATTTTATAGTGGGACTCACAAAAGCATGATAAATAGTCTTTGGTCAAGTAACGGATGCAGCTCCAAAAGTGCCATGGGTCCCACCCCAAAGTCTAATAAGCAACACCAATAGACCTCATCCCTTGCAACATGGTGTTGAACTTTAGAGTGAATAACCTTCTGAATAGGATCACGCTGACAGGCCCTTGCTGCTGCATGACTCTTGTAGCCTTTTGACGTAAATCACGTAACAAAAGAAGGTTTGGACAGCGGGAAGGTTTACATCTCCATCCCCATTAGTTGACTCTAGGATTTGACAATAGGGGTTGGAACCGAAGAATTTGAGTTGTAGATTCCCCAACACACTTAGCTGAACCTTGTGACGGGGTTCATGTAGTGAACACACCTTCGGGTGTGCAGATCTTATGCATGACTTGACCACATTAATGTTTTTGATTTACAATTTTGTCCTAAGAAGAAAATTACGTGATTTTTCATTTTAGGTGCTTCACAATCAATTTTTACCAATTATGGTGTTTATGGGTGTGTAAACTGCATCCTTTATTGATTCCAGAAATTCCTACCCATACTTTAGTTTGTCCAACCTTGGCTTTGTGTGAGAACATAATGGTTTGGTTCCTGAACATTGGCCATAAGTTATAAGATTATCACTCCTTTATTAGAAATGGAAATGAATGCTTTCCATTGTTGACATTGCAGCTATGAATTTATTTATTTATTTTCTTCTCTCTTTAGAATGGCAGATATCACTTCTCTTATGCATGTGTATCATATTAGATGTTTGAAACCATTTTCTCAGTGAAGTACACACCTCAGTGGAGGTGGCTGCGAGAAGAGCTAAAAAGAGTGGATAGAGAGAAGACGCCTTGGCTTATTGTTATCATGCACGTGCCAATCTACAACAGTAACGTATTCCACTTCATGGAGGGTGAAAGCATGCGAGCTGTATTTGAGAGATGGTTCGTCCATTACAAAATCGACCTTATCTTTGCCGGCCACGTCCATGCCTATGAAAGATCAGTATGGTTCATAGTGTCTATCTTTTCTATTTGATAGGTGAAAGATAGTACTCGGGATCCTCTGTAGTGGAAGCCCATAGCTATTACCATGGGCTGACATGTAGAAAATATTTGAATTTGGTGCCTTTGTTTTGATTAAGATGCACGTTTTGATACCTTTACCCGTGTAAATGGCACATGTCAGCCTGTGGTGATAGCTACAGGCTTCCATTACAGATGATCCTGACTCGAAAGATAAATTATGTTAATGGAATAAAAGAATGGAAGATAAGCATTTCCAATAGACATGATGGATTGGATTGCTTGCAGAGAAAAGGTTTTGTGGTCTGTTTGTCCAGCCTTCTTATTTAGACTGAAACATATATTGTCACATGGAGGCCTGACATGGCCATTCCAGATCATAGTTCTGATATACAATTATCTGCTTTGGCTACATCAACAATGACATTATCAAACACATGGCGGTAGCCTCCCATGTATTTTACTTCTCCCCAATGATAGCATCCACCGAGTTTTCAAATATTATAAATAGGTCAGGACATGCAATTCCGTAGTGGAGATCAGGTTGCCAGCTATGTATATAGAGCTAATTTGCTGATTCCTCTTTCGATTGTTCCAATGAAGGTGGCTGACGAGCATGCTACTTTCATTTTTGATTGGCCTGTCACATACCTACTTCCTTGGGAAAACATTTCTTAATGTGTTGAGGGCTGTTTGGATGAAGCACATGGGAAGAGACATGAGGTGGCCAAACTGGTGGATTCCTTTTGGCCTGCCACCTCTGAGAAATAAAACCGTTGGTCCAAACAAGAAATTTGGACAAGTCTAAAAACCCGACCTCTTTCTCATAAACTCCTTTACCTAATGAGTCAGCTTCCCCATAAGAACTTAATAAACATATGTACGTGCAATATATCAACTCCAGAAGTACAGCACTAGTATATTTAGTTTTTATGTATAAGTAAGCAATTTTCTGTGGGCCATCTGATGCCCCGAGTCCCACTCAATACCATTGTTGGAGTCACCTTCAACCACAAGAGGGTCTAGGAGAGACCTGATCTTTGCCTCATTTTAGTCTTTTCTAGTAGGCAGTCAGAAGTAAGCATTTAATGTCCCACCCTTGTCATTTCTAAAGCTCTTTCCATTGATTTAAAAGGATGATCCTCTATAGTGGACCAGATCTCCAATTTGATTTCTCACTGTCATCAGAACCAGATTTTAAAGGTTTCCTGAAGCCACTTTTTCCTCCTTTCTGAGATGCTGGTATAGAGACCAAGGCAGACTGCTCTGAAGAGCTAGAAGAGTTATAAAGCTGCATAACAGTTCAACGACTATCTTCACTTTGGGCAAATGCATATACCTCATTCAATGAGGGAAGCTCATCCTGACTTAGTATTTGAATCCGCACAAGTTCAAATTCAACATTCAACCCTGCCAAGAATTCAAGCATTTTGGTTCTCTCAACTTACTCTACTCCTATGTGCTTCGCAAAGCAGCAAAATAGCTCCCAAAACTTGTCTCCTCTTGACAAAGATAGACAATCTTCTGGTTTAATTGATAAACCCTCTTAAAATTCTTCACTTGATAGTCAGTTTGAGCCGTTGGATCCCATATTTCCTTAGCTTCCCTAAGGAATAAAAAACCTCTACTGATATGAGGTTGCATTGAGTGAAGGAGCCAAGACATGACAGTCAAATTTCCTGATTCCCACTTCTCATAAGCCTGTGTATCTAAAGAAGATGGTTCTACTATATGGCCATTGATATACCCGAGTTTTCCTCGACCTCCAATATACATCTTAGCTGACCGAGAGCACTCCAAATAGTTAGTCCCGTATAGTTTAACTGTAATGATTTGCACACTGGGGTTGTCACCTTGGATACCCAACAGTAATATACTGCTAGAACCCCCAAAGGTTGCAAAAGTCTCTCCGGACTTACTGGATTCTACTTCAGACATGATTGAATCCACCAAAAAACTTAACACCAACCTGATTTCCACAAAACAGCAGTGTGAATTACACCCAAACAGCCACTACCACGTTGAATACAAGTTAAAAACATCTCTAAATACTGCTGAGCATAATAGCAACCATTCTTCATATAAAAAACACAGCATACACGACTTTTGTAGGTCAAAAACACCACTTTTCATGCACAAACACAGGCTTTAGCAGCATGCAACCAGGGAACACAGCAATGCTAAGTCAAAACGATCCAAAAGAAGCACCACAGTACACAACAATCATCGTAGGGAAACTCCAAAAACGAAATAGTAAGGGAGGACGGTAATTTTGATGTAAACAAACCTTCATAGCTTCCTCAATACACCTCGGAAATCCACGAGGTTTGTTGCATAGTACTCCCACAATAATAATAGAGTAAATTGACCAGGAAAACCCTCCAAAAATCCATGAACTGAATCCACCACTTGAAAGTCTAAAATCTTGATTTTTCCAGAATATTCATAGAAAAAATCATAAAAAATACCTCTGTGGTCCAAACGACTCAGAAATCCTCTCGAAAAATATCAAGAATCGAGTTGTATCAGACATCATACGCTGACATACTCAACTGTACCCTTGTACGGCTGCTGATGGCCAAAGAAGGTTCCCCCCTTGTCTGTCGATCAACCTGCTCTGATACCAAGATGGTTTTTAGGTGATTTAGAATAAACCCTGCAGAAAATAGTGTAGAAATAGAGAAGGGGAAGAAGTAGAGGAAAAAAAGAGATCGCATGGAGAGAAATTGTATGAGTACGTGTGTTATTTTGTACATATATATATATATATATATATATATATATATATACATGAAAGACCAAAATACCTGAGATATATAATAAAAAGGACCATTATACCCTTGTGCAACATACTTCAACACTCTCTTCATATGCTATTAAAATCCCTTTTCACTGACATTAAATTGCAATACCCATACTCGAATAAATATAATGTTAATGCTATTCTGGCTCATCATAGACAGCTGATTCTGATTACCAGCTATTGCGGAATCTCATAAAGAGGAATGCTATTGATTTGCAGTACCGCATCTCCAATATACACTACAATGTATCAAGTGGTGACCGTTATCCCATACCTGACAAATCAGCGCCTGTGTACATAACTGTTGGAGATGGAGGAAATCAGGAAGGTCTTGCTGGAAGGTAAGTTGAATTTCACAGTTAAGCAGCTTGCCTGACTAAATAGTTTCAACTCTATCCATTTTATTTTGTATAACAAACATACACACTTTCAGCTGTGGCATTCTCATATTTCATGATTTTTTTTCCTTTGATTCTGTAGGTTTAGGGACCCACAACCAGATTATTCTGCATTTAGGGAGGCCAGTTATGGTCATTCTACATTGGTGATAAAGAACAGAACACATGCATTCTATCATTGGAACCGCAATGATGATGGGAACAAAGTGCCAACTGACACTGTCGTATTCCACAATCAATACTGGTGAGAACAATATATACTCTTATGCAAAAAGTAGTGGAAAATTGAAATGTTGGCTTCCACTTGCCTGACATGCTTTGATAAGCGGGGTATAATTGAAAGAAGGAATGACCAACTTACCTGACAGGTCTATACTGAAGTTAGTTAAGAGGTAAAAAGCATAAAAATATCAAAGATATATGAAACTATATGGAAGTTAATTTGTTCAAATTTAATTTTAGAAAGAAGTACGACAAAAAACTTTAATTAGATGTTATAAACATTAAGATTGTACATGATTTAGAATAATGTACTTGTGAAACCACTTTTAAGGGTAGGTTACTTGTTGATCTTGTTGAAGTAGTGGGGTAACAACTATGTAAGGGTATAAGTGTCCGTATGTGTTCTTTATGTTCTTATTTGTCATTACTTGTAATTATAAACGGCATTACTAGTTATCTGCCAGTATAACCATATAAAAAAATTTATACATACATATGAGAGACAATCTCTGATTCGATTGCAACCTATAATTTCTCTCTTGTAGTACTTCCTCTACTATTCTATATGCAACAATATATTTAGGTGTATATTTCATCTTGGTATCAAAGTAGGAGATCCAAGGAAGAGTCTACAGCAAGGAGTCTGCTGATGTCAGCAGCCATACGAACTGTCAGGCCCAAAAGGGATGATCAATGGTTTGAGTAGATCTCAATTTTAGGGTTTTTTTATGAAACCAATCTTAAATGATATTTGGAGAAAATTTGAGATTTTTTGGTGAAAAAATTCAAAATTTCCAGTTTTTGGAATTTTTCTCTACACGAGTTCTTCAGATCTGTTTGGGTTGTTTATTTGGGTCAATTTTCACATATACTAATCAAGGAGGATGTAGAAACAAGGCCCACCTCATTCCGTGAAGTATTGAAGATGCCCCAGTTTGCTCTCCATCATAGTTACCACCCCCTCAGTTTTGGGTAATTTTTCGTGCTTTTGCGACTTCCAATCAAGGACAACAGGTATATGTGATTGATTTGTATTTATTATTTGCTAATCTATGATAAGCGGGGTCTGCGTATGATATTTTGCGTTGGCTCAGCTACAAATAGAAGATCCACCCCTAGTTATTGTTCTTTTATGGGTGGGAACCTTGTGACATGGAGGAGTAAGAAGCAATCGGCTATGGTCAAATCTAGTGCTGAAGCAGAAAATAGATCTATGGCTCATGTTGTGTGTGAAGCTCTATGGTTGAGAACCTTACTTCATGAGATAGGGTTTGTTGTAAAGGTCCTAAGAGTTTATACTGTGATAATAATGCTACCATTAGTATATCTCGTAATCCCTTGCAGCATGATCGACCTAAATATATTGAGATGGATAGACCATAGTTGCAGACAAGCTTGGTACAAGGTGGGAAGCTCGCTTCCAGCAAAGCTCATTTGGGTAGCTAATTCCATTCAGCTTTCCCTAGTAATGGGAAGTGCATTTCCCAAATGTGACAAGCTCGGCAAAGCAAGTGAAAGCTATCTAGGAAAACAAGTGGAAGCTTCTAAAGAAGCGAGTAGAAACGTCTGGATAATTGACTGAGAACCGATCCAAGAAACAATATTGTATTTTATTTAATGTAAATTCTATACAGTTAGCATTAAATAAAATATTATCTATGACATTTATTAATGGTTTTGTAAGAAAAAAAAAAGATTTGGAATTAAATTTATTGTTTATATTATTTTATTCCAATCCAATAAAAAAATATTCAAATCCGATAGTTTTTATACAAGGTCTTCTATAGTTTGACTCTAAGATATAAGTTATGTACAAAAAATCTTATGTATGGTAAAATCTAAGGTATGGTTGGACATACTAGTAATAAATGGTTTACATATTGATTTATATGTCATGATTCTTTGTACTTATATAGTATATATTTTAGGTTTTTGTACTTTCTTTAAGTTTATTCACTTTATTGTATTGTAGTTGAAATTATTAATTATAATTTATAGTTATTTACTTTATTATTGTTTTTCGCTTCTCGCTTCCCAAGAATTTATTGAGCCTCGCTTCCCGCTTCTCGCTTTTGCATTGCTTCCTGCTTTCGCTTCTCGCTCTAGCAACTATGCCCATGACACCACTCTTCATGTCTCCTCATCTCCTAAACAATCCTGGATCATTGATCCAAGAGTGTCCGACCATATGACAAGTTTGCCATCCTTATTTTGCAAATGGGGAACAAATTGGTTAAAGAAACACAGGTATGAATTCATGAAAATAAAACTTGAATTAATAGGTCAGCAGAAGGAAGTATTAGTGTATATCCCGTCTGCAAAGGATCTTGAAGTTCTATATGTTACCAACAATAGGATGGGTTCAAGAAAAAAAGTTTCCAACAACGACATTCAATAATCACAAAAAGATGGATTTTGTTATCAGGTCATAACTGATTCTACACTGTATTAGGTGAGGCAAAATCTCTTAAAGAAAGCTGTTTTCAGGTCTGGGTTTGGATCGGCCTTGGGTTATTGCTGTTGATATATGGGTATGGATTTTTTTATGAGCAACAAAAATCAGAATGGGATTTGAGATGGAGAAAATAAGGTTGTAGAGAACTGGAACCAAAAAAGTGAAGACGAATAAGAAGAAGATAGATACCTCGTTGTGGGTAATCACCTACCACGCATGCCTTAGGACATCACCATCCTAGGTTCCAACTTAGGCATCAAAAGCTGGAAGAAGGAAGAAGACCTCCCACTCGTCAGAGAAGAACCCAATTTTCTTTCATATACTTCACTGTATTCATTAAGAAAAAATTAAGAGAGGTGGGTTCTTATGTAACCCACAATTTTGGCTTAGGTTTTCCCCATTTACAACTTCAAATTCAAAGCAAAACCAATTAGAAACTAACCAAATCGTGTGGCTCTCCTAGGTGTGGACGACAGCCACTTATTTGGCCAAAAATTGTCCTATGGCAACTTTGCCAAAAAACATAAAATCCCTCTTATATCCTACCTCTAATAATTAATAAAATATGAAAGAACATAGTAAAACTCTAATAAAAGGACTTAAAACTAAATCAAAGCCTCCATCATGTGTCTCCATGCTTCTCCCTGTGTGTCTTCATGTGTGGACCCTACCATGGCCATGCATGGGCCCCACATGTCACTAATGTCCTCACCAGCTGTGAGGGTAAATATGTCCCTTTTGTACACTCATGAGGAGTATAGTTGGTATTCAACCACTGTACCTATATAAATACTAATAAGACATACGTATGAGATACTCTTGTACAATTTCTCCCCAATTCTTCTTGTTCTTTTCCTCCTCCTCCTTCTTCATCTTTTCGTGTCTCATCTATAATACAAAATTCAACTCCTTCCAAACAAGACCAAAATTTTGCAAATACGATGTGATTATGACCAAATTACTTAAGAGATACAATATATGATAGGAATAGAATTTTTTATAAGTTCTATTTGATATATTTTTAAGAAGTCTTACCATTAGGTTTATTTAGTTTCAAGCCTAGTAAATATTTTGTTTTATTAGTAGGTAGTACTTTGCAATTAAAAACAAGTACTGTTTGAGAGTGTAGAAGTTTCTAATTAATGCGAAGAATCTAGTTTCTTTAAAGTAGCTTTTGATTTACTTTAAGCTAGTTTCTAAACTACCAAAGCTTGTAATCTATTTTAACACCCAAACCCCAATGAATGAAATAGATTTTGAGTTATTGTTTTCTTTCAAAGCTGGGTTTTGATTGAGGTTGAAGCTGGGCCTCCCTTATTGAAACCTAGGTTGAAGCTGGGCCTCCCTTATTGAAACCTAGGTTGAGGCTGGGCCTCCACACAACACTATACAGTTGGGCTGTTGGTGTTTATTTTCTTCCACTTTCGTTTCTTATTTTTCTATTACCTCTTCTATTTCTCGACCACACTTAACAAGTATCAAGGTTCTATTTACTTTCTGTTATTAGTTTCTGAAGACAGCAACCTATGTTCAATAAGTTTGCATCAAGTCCTATTCGAAACCCTAGAAGTTTACTAAGTTTGTTGCTTACTTCATCACTGATTTATCAACCTAGGTCCAAGCCTATCTGAGATTTTTTTTTTTTTTTGGATAAATAGTCTATCTGAGTTGTTTAACTTGTCCATTAGACTCTTGGCTGCTTTGCTGGGAATATCTGAGACAGGTCTGAGTTTTGAATATTTCATATATTTAGATTTAACCTTTGGTTCTGAAATTCTGTAAGATATTCTCCATTTGAATCACTAGTTGAATACCAAATTTTGTTTCATTCAGATTAGTTTAACCTCATTTTCTTAAGACATTTTCAAATCTGCCCAGAAACTCCAAATTTGAATAAACCTCGGATTGATCTCTTTTGAACCATTATTTGTGTTCTATTTTGAACCTATATTTCAGTATACCTTGAGCGGATTGCAACAGCTCTACAAGCTATCCTGCATCAACTGCTGTCCATAAGAAGAAGTGAACTTTCAATTGGACAGCTTATACCACACATATTTCCAAAGAAAATCCACATTCGGCAAGGCTTCAATAAAGTCATAGCACAACTTCACAGAGAAAATGCCAGTCCTACATGGTTCGCATAACCTATAAGGATGCTTTCCTATAAGTGGCATGGGTTCAACCTCTCCAGAAAGCTAAAAATACTGGGGATCTCCCAGTCAAAGGCTGTTTTCCTCAACAGGGGCTGCCACACCTTTCCAGGATGCCCAAGACTAATATAATCAGCTACCTTTGCATGGGGATCAATAGCCAAGGGAAAGATCCCCAGATATACTACTTTTTTGGGGCCTCGCCACATACTTGTCATCCCAAAAGAGGATTTTCCATATGCAACCGAGATCCTTAGTAATGTAGCATACATGTAGGATAGTGAGTGTGTGCATAGGAGATATGAATAAAATTACTAAAACAATAAAGAGAAATAAACGAAATTCTTATTTACCCAATTCACATGCTAATTCAAGCAGTTCTTAAGTTATGATCTTCAAAGCATTAAAGGAATTAGGGTTTACAAAATACTAAACAAATACGAACCTAAGCAATATTTTAAAATTACCCAAACTAATTTAGAAAACAAAAATTTGTAGGGTTGCTGCTAGAAAATCTGATGCATAAAAAAGGTAAAAAAAGGTGTCCAAATCACAGTGGTACTGGGGAAGCATAATTTAGGAGATGCATTGGCTAGCAAGGAGGTTAATTAACAAAGGATGGAGTTATAATTAGGATGTAACATAGATTGAAAGAAAATGAAATATACTCAGAAAATTTAGTAAATTAGTAACCAGGCCTATGCCATAACCACCACAAGTCACACATTACGCAGGGATTCAAAATAAGGACCAAAGAGGGATCGTATCACCTGGGAATTGTAAGGCTCAACACTTTGATGTCTTAGGGTATTTTATCAACCAGAAATCACGGTTCCAAGTAGCCAAGAAAAAAAAAAATGTGGTTCAAAAATTCCAATTTGCCCTATGTTGTTAGAGTTGCCGCCAACTGCTCATAGACCTAGACTTGGGTTTTATTTGAAAAACTTTTGTAGACTGATACCACCACCCCTAGTGTCGCCTAGGGGTTATAAATAACCTGGAGAAGACCAATCTTGCAAAGCTCTATCAATTTGAAATTGGGATGCAATCCCGTGATGTTACTCATCAGGCTATTTTCATGCCTGGGATGGAGTCCATGCTTTGAAAATCCTTCAAATCAGCAAACTATAAGTGTGGGTTGCTACAAGTGGTGTCCCCCAGACCATATTGGACTTCTAGATGTGTTGGTTTGCTCAGAAAATTGAAGATAACGATTTGATGAAGAATCTCTTGCAGGCGTGTCAATTTCAGCAACTACAGAAACCTGTAACAAGTGAATAAAGAAGAGGAAGAAGAAGGAGATAGGAACCTTGGGAGTGGCTTCCACCACCAGTGTTAAACTATGTGGGGACCTAGTCTCATTCCAAGGTTTTGGATCTCCATCCTGCAAACACAAGGAAGAAGAAGAAGAGGGAGTCGTTGGCTTCAAAAATCATCTAATATTTCATTATCAAAACACCAAGTCGTGGGGCTCTTTAAAGCCCCCCACGGCTAGGTCTGGGTACACTAAATAGAAACTTGGCCAAAAGGCCCTCATGTCCCATTTACTCATGCCACAAATACCCCCGAACTATAAATAATAACGAAAATATCTCAAATAAACTACTAATGACCAAAATACCCTCATAATATGTATCCCCCTATAAGAGACACAAACAATGCAAAATAAATAAAAATTAACTAGACTAAACATAAACTAAACTCCAAATAGCTTAAGGCCTCTCTCTCTCGGTCATGATGTCCTCATCACTTAGACCTTCTCCAAAGACATACATACTTTGCATAATGTCTTTCCATAAACCTGTCCCATATGGCCCTCTCACCTCATTAGAGTCCCACCCATTTATCATGCCATATTTAAGCTCCACTGCTCCTCCATAAACTCCCTTCTTCAATAACAAACTACCAAGAGCATTCCTTAATAAGGCCCAATTCATATCAACAATTCTCTGCAGCCCCAAACCCCCTTTACACCTTGGAGAGGAAACCTTATCCCAAGCTACCACGTGCTGCCCTGAATCTTGCTCCTAACGCAACCAAAAAAATCCCTTTGAAATTTCTCAATAGTTTGAGCGACTTTCCCTAGGATGACAAGCAATGACATAAAATAAGTTGGCATACTAGCCAACACAAATTGAATCAAGGTTATCTTTCCCCTATTAGACAGATATTGAGACTTCCATCCCGCTAATCTCCTTCGAATTCTTTCCTCCACTGGGTACCACACATCCTTCCTCTGAAAAGAAGCACCCAAAGGCAAGCCCAAATACCAAGAAATTGGCATGTTCTACATCCCAAATCACTTGTCAGCTTATCAAAATTGGGCACATCACCCATGGCTAGCAAAGAGCTTTTGACAAGGTTAATCCGTAGCCTACAAACTGATTCAAAGCAATGCAAGATAAACCTAAAAAAAGAAATTGGCACTAAGAATTATTACACAAGATCAACATATCATCTGTAAATTGCAAATTCAATACACCCAAGCCTTCATTACCCATGTAGAGGAACTGCGATATAGGGTCCCCTTGACGAAGGCCCCAAGAGCACCCAAAGTTCTCAGTTGAGCACCCGTTCACAAAAAAAACTGAAAAAGTAGCCGAATTGCAGCAAATACTAATCCATTTTCTCTATTTAAACCCAAAACCACACCGGTTAAACACACAAAACAGAAATTTACAATTAACATGATCATAAGCCTTCTCCATATCAATCTTACAAAACACACCAGGGATCCATGACCACAACCTAGCTTCAATGCATTCATTAGCACACAAAACTCCATCTAAGATCGACCTCCCTTCCAAGAAAGCACCCTGCTCCCTTGAATCCAGTGTAGGAATTACTACTTTGAATCTTGAAGACAAGCACTGAAATAATTTTATACGTGTTACCCAAAAGACTTATCAGCCTGAAATCCTTGAACTCCTCAGCCCATCCTTCTTCAGAATCAAGGATATAAAGGCTGCATTATTCCCTTTATCCAAGTGGTCATTTTCATAGACTTCTTTGATGAGCAACATCAAATCATCCTTAATCTCTGCCTAGAAGATCCTATAAAATGCAATCAGGAAGCCATACGGGCCAGGGGCCTTATTAGCTTCTAATTGCCTCACAACTACCTTAACCTCCTCCTCCAAAGGCCTTTCCAACCAGTTAGCTTGATAATCACATAGATGAGGCATTAGCAGCCCATCAAACATAGGTTTACATGCCCATCTTTCAAAGTAAAGCACCTAATATAACTGCACCAACTTACCTCTGATTTCTCGTTTGCTCTCCACTACCTCCTTCCCCACCTTCAATCTATATATGGTATTCACCCCCCGCCTACAACTCACCATTCTATGGAAGAATTTTGAATTAGTATCCACTTCTTTAAGCCACTAAACCCTGGAATTCTACTTCCACTTCACCTCCTCCATATCTAACACCTTACTATATTCCTCCTTCATCACCCTCCTAAGATCCGTTTCCTCCTCAGAGAGGCCTTCCTCCTCTTCCTACTTATCCCACCTTTGAATAGCTACCAAAGGCCTCATCTTTCATTCGCTCAATGTTCCCAAACATTTCATGATTCCACATCTTAAGCTTATCTCTCAACATTTTTAACTCCAACCAGAACCTTTCCCCTACCAACCCTTCCACCACCCAGCCACCAATTCAACAAACCCAAGGTGCATCATCCACATCAGCTGAAAACGAAAAGGCTTAGGCACTGATCTTAGCTCCCTTCCTCTCAGAACAATATGAGGGTGATAAGAACCCAGCTATAGAAGGGACAACACCCCCGCAGGTGAGAAATACTCCTCCAAATCCATAGAAACAAAGAATCTATCCAGCTTGCTCAAAACAGGGTCCGCTTAAATGACAAACTCCAAATGAAGTCCAACATGTCACCTGAAAATACCATTGTATACACCAAACAAAGTAGTGAAATAGTTCTAATCAAGTACTCAACATTACAATGAATGGAGATGTGATCACTTGATTCCCCATTTGCCAGGCACATGACATGTGAGAAGACAATCTCCATTTCTTCCACCTCTGAATCATATCACAAGTGTTTTACCCTTTTTATCTGCCACTTCCCACACAAAAGCTCCAATTTATTTATTTATTTATTTTGGTGAGTGGTTGGGGGGAAGGTGAGGGCTCAAATATTTTTATAGCATTTTGATAGGGAAGGGCCCAAATTTCTATTGCCAATGTTCAAAACATAAATCTTCTAAAACTCTGACCCCATCTCCCGACCCAATATCATATCAAACAAGGGAAAGAAAGGAGGGATTCTGCTAATGGATTTCCATCCACTAGTCAAAGACTCAAAATACCATATTTACTTCTAAATTCCAAAGCCAATGGATTCCATCAGGAGTTCCCAAAACCACTTGCCTAGGAGGGCTATTCCCAGCCCAACCACCTTCCTCTTTGGATCTACAAAGAGTCTTCAATTCTATGAGGTGTCTTTCATCACACCCAGGGTCAATTTTTTCAATGACTGAATGACCTAAGAGGAGCTTTAAAGATGAAACATGATAAACTGGTAGGATATCCAAGATCGATCTAATCAAAGTTATCTGACTTCTTATATGTAATTTCTCTTCCAAGAGGCTATGTCTTTATTGAATTTTTTTTTTGTTTTAGGGGGGTGGAGGGGGGATTGGGGGTGGAGTTCACTACAATAAAACCCATCTCCAGTGAACTGTTTATCCCTTGCAATGTATCCATCCATTGTGACCTCCAATAACTCACACTGCAATCCATGGAGAGACCGCCCCATTTGTGATACAATCCTATAATCTGCCATAGTGTACCACTTTCAACTAGAGTGGTAAAATCCTTTTGCAGTTGAGAAATAACCATCATGACCTAACTTGGGATGAAATGTTTTTCCTTGATAACATTATGCCAAAAAACTTCATGACTTCGCCTTAGACCCATTAAATGTGGGTCCCTTAAATTCAGTGTATTATAAGACAGTGAATTCCTTCATGGTGAAGATTATTAACTCTCACATAATGGACCTTTCTAAATTTCTGATACCAGCATGTTAACATATTATTTGGCAAGTGTATCCAGTTCCAATTATAGCTTTTGGGCAAACTTGTCAACTGCCCACGCATCAGATGCATCTGAAGCTCCCCTAAGCCTGCTTCAATCATCATTAGCAATTGCTAAGGTTGACAAATTTATCCACAGAGAGTATATACAAATTAAAGTCGTAATGCATAGATAGGACTTTGGTTCATGCAAATCCACGTATTGAGCTGGTAGCTAATTTAAATTCAGGTAGGCATCACTTTAAGCATCAAAAAGAGGTACACTTAGAAGCACCAAGTTCATGATCATAAGAGACTAACCTTGATGGTAAAAGAATCTTAAATATACCAAAAAAATTAAAAAATTAAAATTAAAACTTAGTAATTTGGAGAAGAAAAATACTAGTATCTGGAATAAATGATAATTAAGCATGCAATCTGGACCATATTTGTTTTACATAAAAACAGAGCGTCAAACCCTCAGTGCCCATTATTAGATAAAACAAATATTAAACGATCAATAGAAACGAGATGTTTTATTAGATAAAAAAGCAGCAGCCTTTGCGGAATAGCCAATGGACCAAGACCAAGATATATTCCTGTGTTGGTACTTTCTGTAAATATGGTTATGATTGCAGCAGACAACTTATAACACATGTTAAATTAGCATCTTTACACTGATTATCCGTAAGTTAAGAACTTTAAGGGATTAGTGGGCTTTCCTAAACCTGCATGAAGGAGAAACAATTCTCTTGAAGTTCTTAAAAATGGGATAGTAACAGTGATGTGTGGGGTGATCTGTACAGAGCAAAGCTCAAAAAAAAAAAAAAAAAAAATCCAAGAAAAGTAGCAGCTTATTTTTTACGCACCCAATATCCACGAGGAACTTCTTTGCCACAAATCTGGGAACTCTTAATTGCATCCTTTCCATGAGAAATCACAGGGTCATGTAGATTAACAGCCCACATATCTGAAGGCCACAAATCATCAAAGGTCACAAGTATTTCTGCACTTCCCTTTCGACACCTAATACATAACTTATAGTGTCAATTTATAAAGGATGCAGCTTGTGAAGCAGACAAGATGCATAAGTAGAAGTTAGTCTTCAACCTCTTAGAAGGGTGATGGGCTACCAAGAGTTGAAGGAAGCTTATAAGTGAGCCTCGAGTCTCTGACTTGATCATCTGTAGGACAAGTAATAATAGATGAAATGAGTATTCAGAGGTATAGAATAACCAAAACCCAACTGAATAAATAAGGTTTACCTTGTGTCCAAAGATGATGTCAAAGGCATTGGAGGTTGCCTCCTCCACATCATATATAGCACGTATGATCTTTTACAAGCCACAGATTACAAAAATAAAAAATGATATTCAAAAATTTGCAATTTTAAATTATCATGCAAATGAAGCAAAATTAGAGAATGTTATATCTACAAAACCTGTCCAGGGTCTGAAGCATTTTGTGAAAGATGCTCATTCTCATACTTCTCATCATCCAAGCTGTATGAACTGTAGAGTTAAAGAAGTATCAAAAAGGCTTCCATTAAGATAAACCACTTGAAGAAGCTAACTGTTCCAGCTAACAAATATAACAGAATATATACTACCAGAAATATTATTACAAATAAACATCATCAAAACTGCATACAACACAAGAAAAGCAACAGACATCTTCTTTTGGGGGGGCTAAGTAACAAGCACACCCCATTTTTAGAAAAAAATTTGTGTGAACACAAGCACCAGAAACCTTGACATAGCTATCAGAAGTAAAACTTCAATCCACCTTTTTTTATATGGTTTTGCTTTTAAATATAGGCATATATAGTTCATTGTTTTTTCCAGTATACTATGGCTTTATTGCTGGATTTCGGTATGAATCCTAAAAGTTACAAATCATCTGCAAGAGCTGCCGAGTTCATCAAACTCATTCACATAATAGGAGTGGATTTTAGGGTCTCTAGGTTAGGGTTAAGCTGTTGAGCCTTACCATAGCCCTAGGTAGCCTACATACCCCGTTAAGAGATCAAGCCAAACGTTGTTCTCACTAGACTGATCCGAGGCAAGGAGGTGCTGTTATCGCGTTTCTTAAGGATAGTTGAGGCCACCAACTTTTATGTGCAAAGGACAGTGGCCAAGCTAACCACGGGAGACAACCAAGCTCAGACCTACTCCTGTCTCTCAACGAGCTGCACTCCCCAGAGAGACTCATGATACCTCCCATACAAATTTATTGTCCTTTATGGTCAGGTGGTTCAAAACAAGTATAAAAACATTGCCCAAATTTTATAAATTAAAAAAAAAAATGGCAGAGTTTCCCCTTGGCAAGGTGAACAACATACGCAAAGACCAAGTCATGATGACAAGAATAACACCTCTAACTCAGTGTTTGTTCTATAAAAGAACACACTGATCCTGTGGAACATTTTAAGCCCAGATATTCTAGCTATTCCCTCCCACAAGGGCAGGGAATCCAAGTGTATAAGGATCCTAAGTCCAAAAATAGAATAGAGAAACAGGAAGAGAGAGAGAGAGAGAGACATGTATGGTCACTGGTCTGGCGGACTCCCATGGATCCATGGCCATCTACTTCCTCTCCTCTTCTTCCTCCTCCTTCCTTTCTTCCTTCTTTGGCTCCCACTCATTCACCCTCTACCTTCTCTTGAATGGGTTTCAAACCCATCTTATAGCCTTTTATAATGGGCTTCACCAACCCACACACGTGTCCACAATTTGTTGGACATCAATCAGGCTACCCATCTGCAAATGGTCCATTCCCAAGGCGATTTAATGGGCTCTAGTATGGATTGGCTTTCTTTGCAAGCTATCAGGCCCATCCGCGATTAAGCCCATTCATGAAATCAACTTAGTCGTGAAACTGGGCCTTGACAGGCCTTAGTCATAGATCAAATCTCAATCATGATTCCTGTTGCAAAGCAGACCATTCAATCACTAACTGGCCTAACTTATCTTAGTCGCAAATCTCCTTAGCCCAACCAATCTCAGTCACAAATTCTAGTCAATTGACATTCCTGGCCCAAAACAAACCTATCAATCGTGACTAACCCAGATTTGGTGAGAACTTATCTTGGACGTCGAAAAGGAATCTTGTGATCCCTAATGCGACTGTGTGATGATGTGCACGTGCAAAGTGCACCTCAAGTGCCCTTACGCTTAAGCCCTTGTCTGCACCCATACCCGAGCCCATGCATGTGCATGTAGGCGAGATGTTGTACACCTCGCTCGCCGCCGCTACAAGGGAGAGAGAACTCTCCAAAATACATAAAGTGAGGGGAGCTCTTAACTTATATGTTGAATAAAACTTTTCTCAAGACAACAAG
>JAOXJP010000003.1:7009386-7059279 GCA_025762735.1 Platanus orientalis | reverse complement strand
AGATTCCAAAATAGGTGAAAAGGGCATTTGGTAACTTTGCATTCTCTTCCCGGTTTCCACTTCCAAAATCGCATTGGGCGATGGTTTTTGGGAGTTAAAAAAAGTAACTTCTCATTTTTCTCTCTCATTTCTTGTTTTCACTTCCCGTGATTTGGGAAGAGAAACTCGTGATGAAGGAGACGCCCGTTTCTAAGGTAAACCTCTTCTCTTCTCTTCCTCTTATCTTCCTCTCCTCCTCCCCTCCTCCTCTCACTGTCGCTCCTTCTTTTTTATTTTTTTCTCTTTTCTTTTATTTGGTGCAGGCGATCGCAGTCCCCCTTTCTCTCTATCCTTTGTAGGCGCTCCCTCTCTCTCTAAGTTGTGTAGTCCCCCTCGTTGTGGTATGAAGCTGTAAAACCCCCTTTGGGTTTCGGTCTACAAAACCCCCAAGTTGTGGTTTTGTTTTGTTTTGTTTTTTCTCGCCTGAAGTCTTCTCTTTTAACGATTCTCTGTTCCTTGAAAAAAAAAATCCCCAATCCATTTTCTCTCATCAGCATCTATGTTGAAACCCTAGCAATCACTTAATCTCTCTCAACCATGTTTCCATTCTCTACGACGATTTCGAACCCTAGCAATCACTCAATCCATTTTCTAACTCCGATTCTCTCAACCATGCTTAAGCTTCCTTATTTCCTCGGTATTTCTCTCATTCTTCGCTTTTTACCAATTTCTCTCTCACCCTCTATTTAGATTTAACTTTTTTATTTAGTTATCATTTTATTTATTCATTATTTAACTTTGTTGTATTTGTATTATTCTTGGCGTTTCTTGTGTTTTCTATGTGTGAAATCAAAATTTGGAACCAAATGTTTTAATTTTTTTGTTTTGGTGTTTGCGTAGTTGAATTACATGGAACTGGTCAATTTTCTTTTTCTTGATTATAATCGTTTGATTATACCAGATTGACAAGTATGGAAATTTGGGATCTTTGATACCAGTGGTTTGTGTCAACCTGTAATTTCCAATATAAATGTGTGAGCTCCTTGAATACTAAAATGTACTTAGTCACTAATCGTATTTATGTATGATCTCATAATCCAGTTGACCTGTATATGAAGTACATTTTTTATCAAGTTTATAAATGTTTATTGGTGTATTTGTGATAGTTCAAGAAAAAAGAATTGATTCTGCACAGGTATTACCAAACATGAATCACTTCCAAAAATTCAAGAGAATGCATTCTCCAGTGTTTTTTACCAAACGCTTTTCTCATTTTGGAATTCACTCCAAAGAATGCATTTTGGTTAGAATCAGGAATAAAGAATTGGGAGATGAAATCTATGAGAGTTACCAAACTCAGCCTAAGCCACCACACATGGTCAATTCCTCTCATTGCATTTTGGGTCAAAGCAGAACAACCCTCTTATTCTTTGACCCAATTAATAAATGGGTCATGTTTGGATTGACCCATATAGTCGTATACCCTTAACTCGATAAGACATGAACACAACCCACCCGTCAACATGAATGCCACCCCTAGTCACAAGACCCCGTAAACCTGACACAAAATTAGCGATTTAATTGTAATCGTGATTCAAGTCAAGGCAGGTTGACCTGCTTTGACAGATAAATAAATGGGTCATGTTCAGGTTGACACATATAAGTCATATACCCTTAACTTGACACAACAAGAATCTGACTTGCCAACACGAATTGCCACCCCTAATTGGGCCAGTGTCATATGCATGAGTCTGTATCCTCTACAGTGAGTTAAAATACATTACAGTGTTCTTAAAACAATGCATATAAAAACTCCAATCAAATTGGGTGGGAATTTTAGATTGCTGTATTTGTATACAAGCCACAAAGTAGACACTTGTTACCATAGTTTTGAGACCAGACCGACCATCAAATCAGTAAGGTGGGTGGTTCAGATCCAACCGGATTCAACAGTTGGTTTATATGATCTAACTCCGGTTCACTTCAACATATGTAAAATGCAATAAAATACCCTAAAAAATAAAACGTGTTCTGTCTAGGATTTACCGTCTAAGACACCATGGGGCTTCACATGGAAGAAAATGGGTGGGAATTTGAAACTCTACCAAAGTCTTGCCCATTTTATTCCATTTGAAGCCTCATGGTGTCTTGGACACCATCCTGGACAAAACCTCTTTCCAAAAAATAAGACAATACACAATGCATTAAAAAGCTTATGACCAAGATTTTTATTTTTAGACACCAAAAAATGTAATAAAATCCCAAAAAATAAAACAATTCATGGAAAATGAGAATGGAATTTGAAAAGACACATTTTTATATTTTTTCTTCTTAAATTGCTAAAAGAATAAAAAACTGATTAGTTTCATTAAAACTGGGTTCATAAAAAAACCGAACGGTTTTCATTGATTTTGATCAATTTTGCCTGTTATATGTGGTTTTTGGTGGATTATGGTTTCAAACTTTTATAGAATTGGTTTAAGGTGCTGATTCCGGTCAGACCAGATTGAACCACCCACTCTGACCCTGCTGTTTTCAAAACATGCTTATTACATGTTAATGTAGTTTAATTTACCGCAGATGATCATGAGCCCGTACACATACACTACATATCTATTCATTATGAAGAAGACGCTTGATATTTCATAGCTTCTAACCTAATGATACCTTATACAGTTACTATATGACGTGTGGAAAGAAACCTTTATATGTAATTCCTAATTTTTTATTGTTAATAATATTTTTAGCCTTAGCATTAAAAAATATATATGATGTGTAAAAAGCCACAAAATATGAAGACAAATTTACGTAAATACATCAAACATAGATTTACCAACAAAAGGAAAAACATCAAACACAGCTTTCTTCTTATTTTTCTGACAAAAAAAAAAAAAAAAAAAAAACCATAGTTCTATTTGTTCAACACCCTTTATCCAAGTGAAAACCTCTAATTGAATATCAATGTTGGAGATGATATGATTTTTATTTTCAATTGACAGAACAATTATGTAGTAACTTTTTTTTTTTTTTTGTTCATTCAATTTGAGCTTGATTTTTTTTATTCGTGATACATTTTTCCTGCACTGCATAGGGATAAACCAAGCAGGTGCCATGCATACGGCATAAAACCTTGGTATTCAACCCCTGTACAATCCTCAAAGAAGGTTGAAGGTGTAACTTCCCAATCATGGGAAAAAAATTAGGTGCAAATGAACATAAAAATGGTGCAAATGGAACCAGGGTGTGGAAACATCAGCTTAAAACTTTTTGGTGCTGATGCGTAAACCCCCTGGTGCCATTTGCACCATTCTCACGAAATTCGTTTGCACCTAATACAAGCCCTCATCAAGGGGTTGTTGGCATGTTTATTGGTTATGAAAAGCTTTGTTATGGTTTGGTACCCTTTAGAAAGATTGTGCAGTAAAAAAAAAATGGGTGCAATGACCTCATTGATGAAAATCTCTTGAAGGGTATTTTGGTAAATATATGAAACACCACATTCTTTACATGACCCATATTTGTCAACATCTCATTAATTTCTGCCTTTCTGACCTCCAATTCGTATCTCAAAAACTGAGTTGATCCCCCCTTGTGTGGCCATTGAGTGGCTCACAAGGGTGGTGGCGTAGAGAATTTCAGGCCATTGGGACTTAAAAGCCCAAGTACGCTAGTGC
Organism: Platanus orientalis; assembly: GCA_025762735.1. Classification (NCBI taxonomy): domain Eukaryota; kingdom Viridiplantae; phylum Streptophyta; class Magnoliopsida; order Proteales; family Platanaceae; genus Platanus; species Platanus orientalis. The sequence goes on along the minus strand of JAOXJP010000003.1, from coordinate 7,055,626 downwards.
CTGTTTGGAAGGAAATAATGAAGGAATAAGAAGCGAGTTAAGAGTAGACAGGATGCTCCTTCATCCATTCCAGAACAGGGCAGTAAATAATAAAGAATAAGAGGCGAGTTAGTTCCTGAACCAGCATGAAAAGACATTCACAATGGATCTATGGTAAATTTTTTTCCCCTGCTATGGAGCTAATGTTCTTTCCAGGATTTTGTACGTTCTACCGTGTTTTGATTCCAAAGGCTCACGCGTGATGGTTTTTTGACTTTGGTGCCTCTTTCAAATAAGGAACAACTATTCATTTGATTGATTTACAGTTTTAACTTTACACATCCCATTTTCATGCGTCCATATTTTGTGTGAAAATCATGCACATGGACCAAGGGGCGGACACATCAGCACCAGAAAGTGATTTACATGTTTTAGAGTGCGGTTATCACTTTTCAATGCCGATCTGTCTGCCCCATGGTCATTGTAGATGATTTACCCATGGATCTTATGTACACGAATTCTAATGTACATTTTTATGGGTACCTACTTTTTCACTTGAAAACTGGATTTGAAGTTTTAATCCTATGCACCCAGTTTCAGTGTCCAAAACATGGTAGGACATACAAGATCCTAAATAGAACATTTGTTCCCTATATTTTATCAATGTAAAAAAACAAAGGATCCAAGCTACTAAATTTTCCAAGATATGTGAAAAGAGAGGTGGAAGAGTTATTTCATACTTAACTTTTTTTTATGAGAGTATGAGACCTGTGATGTTGTTCAATTTTGATTGATAGTGATAAGTTTCACCATAGATTCCAATCAAACAGTTCCAAGACGATTCTCACATGATGAGGCTTGTTTCATGGAATCACCTTTTCATAATAATTGTGAGTTATAATTTATAAATGTTAAAAGAAATATAAAAAAGCCCCCTTGAAAAAAAAGGAAAAAAATTAGGTGAAAACGAATCTGTGAAAAAGGCATCAGGGCGCAGACACATCTGAAAAGTGATAAGTACCCCCCAAAAAGTGTAAATCACTTTTCGATACTGATGCATCAGCCCCTCTAGTGCTGTTTGTACAGTTCTCATAAGATTCGTTTGCACATAATCCAAGCCCCCCAAAAAAGGGGTCCCAATAGTTACAAAACCATGATACTTCTTATTTAAGAAATCCAATTTTCAAAATAAAAAAGAACCATGGTACATGTTCTTGAACGTTAAACAGGGGCACGTGGCATTGATCCACATAAAGAAATCTTCCTTTTTTGGAATGGAATATTAAAGGGTATAACCCATCTTTAAATGAAAATTTTCCTTTTAAATATTCATTTCGTATGTCACAAAGGTACACTAGGCAAAATCCTAGAGGTGCTCTGTAACATGGGTTGTTGGAATAAATTTTAAATTAATAAGCTTGAAATATAAGACACAATGGGCACGTTACATTTGTCACACTCATTACACAGGTGTCAAATGAGTGTATGACTACTCATAAGAACTTTAAATTTAAGGAATTTTCTAGAAATCTTAAGAGATCTCTACAATAAAACGCTTTTGTCATTTAGGGTTTTGGTTAATTGTCCTTCCACCGGAGGGAAATGGCATAATTGAGGCATGTAATTACGAAACAGCCCCTAACAACTACTCGAATTACTAACATGGACATCCTATTCCCTTTCACCTATGGGAAACCGGCTAGGCTTTTCTACGCTTGGTGTACAAAAATGCCTAAGTCAACCGGGGGCACATCAGTGTCATAACTGTTTTTACACACTCCCTCAAAAAGTGAAAATCACATTTGGTTGATGTTATCACTCGCTTGACCATCGGTGGACTCGGTGCAGGTTAGGGGTTGGCGTATAAAATCCTTGCCGATGGGAAACGGGAAACTTATTTGTTAAACACATTGTTAAACAAATGATTTTAGATTCAAGTGTTTTCTTTCTAAAGCTAAGCTCAATACCCCTTCGCCCTTCTATTACCAACTCCAAATTAAAACATGCATGCTACCTATTATTGTGGAACTTGGCGAGCCAATTTACAGATAATTTGATAGTTGTCCAAAAAAGGATTGAGCAATAATTGCATATATTATAATTGTTGCTACGTCTTTGGTGGTGACATGAGCAAAGATTAATTTGAATTTTAATAAACAAAATAAAAAAAGTTTATTACTAGCAAATCAACCGGTTAGATCATTTGAATAACTCCGAAGAATGTAATTTGATCCCAAGCGATTATAAAATCCAATTACCCATAATTGCACACCTGGAAACTAAATTCAAATTCAAAATTTTTAATCATTTGTAATTTTCACATTACACAACATATCACACATCATACCGGTTATTAAAAATAAGCTGACAAAAATCATAAGCTTAATTTTACTCCTAACAAAAAGTAAAAAATCCCCAGTCTAACTAAGAAGATAAAAATTGCAAAAGAGAAGGGCATTTTGGTCATGAGAAAGTTCAGCGGAGTGATTAAGCATTTTAAATATTAATATATAAAATAAATAAAGAGAGTAAAAAGTGAAATCTTGGTTGGGATCTCGAAGTTCAAAATAAACTCCAGTCATACTGGAGATATATCACACCAGTACAATCTTTCAACTGACACGTTATCCATCATATTAAATTTCCAGACTTTTGTTTAATCGTGTCAAATTTTAATTGGTAATGGCCTGATATCTCTCCAATTGAAATGAAGAGAAATATTGAAAAGTTCAAAGCCGTTTTTTTATAAATACAATAAAAACATTATTTTCCGTTTTAAAAAATCCACCGCTCTCCTCTTTTTTTAACCTTCCTCTGTCTTCTCTCCATTTTCAGTACTCCTTTTCCGTCTCTCTGACAGTCCTTATCAAATACCGGAAAAACCAGAACAAGGAAAGGCGAAGCTAACCGTCTCTCTCTCTCTTCTCTCTAGCTCTGTAGCAACCGTCAATGGCGGGAAACGACTGGATTAACAGCTACCTCGAAGCGATCCTCGATGTCGACCCAGGCATCGGAGAGACGAAGTCGTCGTTGCTGTTGAGGGAGAGAGGGAGATTCAGTCCTACCCGGTACTTCGTTGAGGAAGTTATCACTGGGTTCGATGAGACTGATCTTCATCGCTCATGGGTTCGGGTGGGTGAACGAATTTGAGTTTCAAAATTTTGTTTTTCGCTTGGTTTGATTGGTTTTGATCGTTTGTCTTTATGTGGGGATGAAGGAATTTGAATTTAAGGGGATGGGATGTTTTTGATTTTTTTTTTGGGTTTTTCTCTTTTATGTAGGCTGCGGCGACGAGGAGTCCGCAAGAGAGGAATACGAGATTGGAGAATATGTGTTGGAGGATTTGGAATTTGGCTCGCAAGAAGAAGCAGGTTTGGTGGTTTTTTCATTCTTAAAATTGTGTTTTTGTATTAATGCTTATTTTAGTTTGGGTTGAGCTGTGGAGTGGAGCTGACCTTAGTTTAGACATTGTTTTAAGGATTCAGTTCTTATGGGGGTTGTTTGTTATGGGTTTTTTGTATAGAGATCGGATTTGATAGATTCATGGTGTTGAAATTTTTTTGTTAAGTGGGTTTTGATCCTTTTTGTTGTGTTGTTAGAGAGTGCATGGATCAAGTTATTGTTTACTAAATTGGTGATTATGATTTTTGCAATGTTTATTCTGTTTGTCTTTGTGAGTTAATTGGAGGGGGGGGGGGTTGTTTGATTTGATCCACGTTGATTTATTAATAGTGAGAGACACACTGAATATCTGCGTTTTCCTTAATTATTATTATTATTATTATTAATTTTTTTTTTTTATCGTTGATTAGATTTGGTATGTTAGATTAGTTAGATTGTTACATGGGTTTCTCCCAAGCATAAATATATTTTTTAACATTTTTTAGAAATGAAGATACAAGTCATGTAGTTTATTAGAAGAAAAGAAACTCATAATAATGCTTATTCTGTTTTGTACTTGTTAGTTAATTTGTGTGTTTTCAATCTTAATGGATCGAACGACACTGAATAAATATGTTGCCCTTAAATTTTTTGATAGTCGATTTGATCTGGTATCGGTTTCTCTCTTAGAAATAAGGTATATGTAGTTTATTAAAAATTAATAAATTCCGAAATTTCTAATGAATTGGCATTTTAATTTCTTGTGGATTTGAAAATCGAATGAATAATGTTTCAAACTTGAGTGGTTGGTTGTATGCACATGCAATTTAATTTTCAAAAGATGTTGATCTTATGAGGAACTTCATTGGCAATCCGCTACATCTAAGTTGTGTGGTACAATGAGTTGAGATATATACAAAGAAATTTATGTAGGAATTCCAGTGGGTTATCTTAAATTCATATATGTTCATTGTGCCTTTACCCTACTTTTTTTTTTATTCAGTGTTTTCTAGATTCATTGCGAAGATCCTCTGTTGTGATACACTATGGCATTGCAAATGCAATTATTAACATCTATTTTGGGTGTAAAAAGTAGAATTTTTTAACTCTTTACCTTCTGCATGACAGATGACCATTTCCCCCTTTTTAACATCTTTTTAGCACTAAACTATTCTTAATTGTAAGAACTTGATTGCTAAGATATAAGATGTATTATTAGGGTAAATGGTTTTTGATCTCACATTTGGAAGTGAAATCTTTTTTCGTGTCCAATATAGTTGTTAATAATAGCATTTGCAATGCAGTTCATGATCAATCACTGTAGGGGAGATTTACAGAGGAACCTCAATGACATAAAGGGACATTTGAAATGTTCTAAGACAAGGAAACATAAAAAGACTAAGACCTAGGGGTTCTTAGAGTGATGTACAGATTACTCTATACCAATCACTAAATATATGGTCTAAAAACCTTCTATATCGAACCTTAGTTGAAATTAAAACCATCGTACTGTAGATTTAGGACATATTAAACATTTCCCTGACAATTATATATTGTTCTAAGTTATAAATATTTTTGCCTGATAATATGCTAACCAGTAAATGTTTTTTGGATAATTTTGCTAAACAGTAAATATGCATATGCATTGCACATGTTAACTTAATAATAATAATTATAACAACAGAAATAAATGGTATGTGTATCTGTAAGTATGATTCCTTTTAATAATCAAATTAAAATTGGGATAATTAACTTGTATTAGTTCTCAAGATTTTAGTAGTTTCAGGTAAGTACTTTGACTTGGTTGTAAGTTTAACTGACTTTAAGTAATTTAGTTACTTTTCAAGATTAATTTTAGATTTTTTTACTAAATTAGAAATTTGACAAAGGTCTTAGTATCTTTAGCTTTTTTAACTTTTCTGAACTTCTTGATTTCCTCAATGAATAAGATTTGGCAAGATTGAGATTTAAGGTATTATTTTAGTTATGCCAACTTTAGATTATTTTTAATTAAGTTAAGAATGTGACAATGGCTTTAGTAATTTTAGTTATTTACATTTCTAAGTTTTAGATTCCTTTAACTAATTTTAGTTTTAGAACCCACTTCTATTTGAGTTTTGGTTTTTATATATATTTTTTAAAATTTAACTTAGAGGGAGATGACCTCTACAATTTCATAAAAAAATCACCCACACAATCGACTAATGGGGACCAACACCTCATGTTAAATTTTTAGCTGGGGACTAACACCCAATGTTAAACTTGTAGCAGTTAGAATCCCCTTGTTCATTGAATATTGTTCAATACAATCTCAGCTTACTTGTAAGTTGACTCATGAAACTGTGCACCTTTCTTGAATACTCTTCTCAAGTATTTATTAATTTTAAGGTGGGGGTAGTTTTGATTGAAAAATAATGATAAGATTAACAATGTTTAAAATTTAAAAAGTAAATGTGATATACTCAAATACAATGAAACTTGTTCTTACGAACCTAACCAATACACCATAAGCCCCAGGACTGTTGGAACGCGTCAAGCTAGGCCCTTTAAAGTTTTAAACTGTTGGGGATCATAACACTCCACCACACTCTGCATCCAACGTCCATGACGACCCATTCTGTGGCAACACTCACTTTGGCCTCTCATCCCCTTTTCACCTTGTGGTGGTTTTCACACTGGACCAGATAACCCTTTTCACTTTGTGACAACTTTCACTCTGGTCTAGGTGGCCCTTTCCACCCGGTAGAGACTCTTACTCTAGTCCAGTTTTCCCTCTCCATAGGTTGCCCCCTCCATGACTCGAACTCAGGGCATGGTGTGGCCTTGATACCAATTGTTACATACCTAATTAATACGCCAAAAGCTCCGCATCTGTTGTAACGCATCAAGCTAGGCCCACTTACATTACATAAAAACACATAGGTGCTGAAGTAATATAAACAAAATATTAGGGTCACTTAAGTGAAAGTAGAAGTTATGTGATTACAGAATTGTTAGAAAGCTCACTAAGGAGTTGGATTTTTCATATCTACTATAGACTAGAATTCAACATTTGAACTTCTTTGATATCTAAATAAAATTATCTTTTTATAAACTACAGTTTGCCAAATATAATTGTTGAAAGTTGAATTCTACTCTTAGGGCATGTTTGTTTGAGAGTTAAATAGAGGAAGTGAAGTGAAATTAAATGATAGAAAGTAGTGAAGTTAAGTTGTGTTTTCTAAGTGCTGTTGGTTGAAAGTTAAACAAAGGAGAGAGGAAAGTTATTGCTCTTGATAATCCCAAAACTTTGTTCTTCCTATCCATAATTTGAGCCACCTTTTACAGACTAGTGACATGTGTATGTAGAAAACTAACTTATTGACTTGCTTAACCCAAAAGAAAATTTTTATTTTCCTCATACAATTAACTTCCCAAACTTAAATATCATGTTGTTGTGAAGACTTGAAAAGGATCTTAAAATTTTTTTAAACCTATACATGGAACATTGAAAACAGACAACCAAAAGCACTATTCTACATAAAGAACGGCAGGAGAATATAACCAACAAGCTCCATTGTACATATATATGGTTTTGAATGCCAAGTGCTGAAATTTGAACAGAGGAGAAAAGCAAAACTGTTTCATTCTGCCAACCAACTCTGAGAAGACAACACCATTGCTCTTCCTATATAAAACTGGCAAATGAAATTCTTAATTTTTTTCCCATAAGAGAACTCCAGAGTCTCCCATCAACAACAACTTGAACAAGTAATCAAATTCAGTTTGGCTTGTAGATGAATTCTTCAAAATCACCCCTCTAATTACCCAATAATAGAACCTGACTCCACAACCACCACCAAATCCCTGCCAAAAAAAAGAAAAAAGGGAGCAATCCCAGAAAAACCCGAATCCTCGAAATCAAATCCCACCATTCTTAGAAATCAATAGACACCACCAATGTAGATACACACAAACATTTAAAAAAAACAAAAAAATATATAGAGAGAATAGAAAATTCAAAGAGAAACCTAAGAAACTCAGATCTCAAGCTTTATCAAATTGAGAAGAGGTGGCTCAGAAATGGAAAGAAGGAAGAAAATCCAGTCTACACTTTTTGAGATCACCCACACCTGGGACATTCCAATATAAGATCTTCATTTGGAAAGTGTAAAGAGAAGATGCCCTAAACATTCTTTTCATAACCCCCTTCCTGAAACCTCCCCACCATCTTTCATTCTCCCCCTAGCACCTCGTAAGCTTTTATCCTTGACATGTGTTATCTTCTGATATGTCCTCACAGATGTTAATGTCTTGACAAATGTCAGCTTTTGATAAATGCTCAGACATATGCTTTCTGCAACAGTGCTTGCAAAGTGTCGATCCTTCATTGCTGCTGGCAGTCTTACAAATCTGTCAAATTTTTACCATTTGATACCCACATTCAACATCTAATTGGTTCTCACAGACATGTTCTGACCATGCACATGACACACATGTATGAAAAAACTATCAAAAAGGCTGCATGCATGTCATGCATTTAATGCATGTCTTGATATATTCTTGCAGGCAATATTTTAGTGTATTGCATATACACAATCTTCAATGCACTTGCAGAGATTATATTTTTTTCGCTAACACCTTTGTTTCTTTTGATCCTATGGCATCTGTCCTATTTTTTCATGAGCAACGGATCTGTAAAAGACCAGATTGATATTTTGATCACAATTCTATTTGATATCTTTGTTTATTTTCTCCATCTTCTATCTTTCACCTATTGATGCGGTATTTGATATCGTTTTTTTCTGGTTGCTTTATTCAGATTGAGGGAGAGGAATCTCAGCGTATGGCTAAACGTCATCTTGAACGTGAAAGAGGCCGCAGGGAAGCAACTGCTGATATGTCAGAAGACTTATCGGAAGGAGAAAAAGGGGATAATATCAATGATATTTCAGCTCATGGTGAAAGCATTAGAGGCAGAATGCCTAGAATCAGTTCTGTTGATGTAATGGAGACCTGGGCTAGTCATTACAAGGAAAAAAAACTATACATTGTGTTGATAAGGCATGAACTAAACTTTTATGCTCTAACCTTTTTGTTGAGGTTTGGTAGCAGTCTTTGAAATGGTCTGTTGCTGTTATGCTTCAAAGGAATGTATGTCATTCGGTAAATGATGTTTCTGAAAATTTTCATTTGCATGCTCTCGGTATTTGATGTAACTGTAACATCCATTTTGAAATTGCAATGAAATTTTGATTATTTCAAGATTTATTTTATTTTTTATTTATTTTGAGTAATTAAAAATCATTTGACATTTTGATCAACCTTTTTACAAAAATTTATATTATTTGATGAAATTATAAAAGTGCAGGATTACATTCTGATTTCTACCAGCACTGAACTTGAAACTGAAACTAAAACTAAAACCGAAGCCTAAACATCAATGTGTCAGTTAAACAGCTGTTGAAAAAGCTCTAAAATGATTTGCATATTTGCTGCTGTTTTTTTTTTTTTGTTTCTCACCTACCTCTTTGTTCTGATATTAGGAAATTATTCCCCTGGCATGCATGATAATTTTTTAACAACTAAGTCTTCATGCAGCCTTCATGGTCTGATACGAGGTGAAAATATGGAGCTTGGTCGTGATTCTGATACTGGTGGTCAGGTAGCTTTTGGTCATAAAACTATTTTTTTGAGTCATTGTTGATACATGAGCATTCAGTAATTCTTTGATGCTTCCATTACTAAGGTCTATGTATTGTGCAAGTGGTTATGGGGAGAGCTGAATATTCTTCATTTTTGTTAGGTCAAGTATGTGGTGGAACTTGCAAGGGCTTTAGGCACAATGCCAGGAGTGTATCGGGTTGATTTGTTGACGAGACAAGTGTTGTCACCTGAAGTAGGTTGGAGTTATGGTGAACCAACTGAGATGCTAACTATTAGAAGCTCCGAAAGTTACATGGATGAGATAGGAGAGAGCAGTGGTGCTTATATTGTTCGTATACCATTTGGGCCTAGGGATAAATATATTCCAAAGGAACTCCTGTGGCCTCACATTCCTGAATTTGTTGATGGTGCACTTAACCACATAATACAGATGTCCAAAGTTCTGGGGGAACAAATTGGCGGTGGGGAACCAGTCTGGCCAGTTGCCATCCATGGGCATTATGCAGATGCGGGTGACTCTGCTGCTCTTCTATCTGGGGCTTTGAATGTACCAATGCTTTTCACTGGCCACTCACTTGGTCGGGACAAGCTTGAACAACTTCTGAAACAAGGACGCCAATCCAGGGAAGAGATAAATGCAACATACAAAATAATGCGTCGAATAGAGGCTGAAGAGCTGTCTCTAGATGCCTCTGAAATAGTTATTACTAGCACAAGACAGGAGATAGAAGATCAATGGCGTTTGTATGATGGTTTTGATCTAAAACTTCAGCGCAAATTACGGGCAAGGATGAAGCGTAATGTGAGCTGTTATGGCAGGTTCATGCCTCGCATGGTTGTAAGTACTAACTCAAGGTTTCTTAGATTCTATAGTTTCCCCAGACACTAGGCAGTGTGGTTAAAGTGAGAATCAATTGTTTACATATTCTAAGGCTCCTTATCCAGTCGCATGAACTCTTTGCTATTTCATAAATTGCTTTTTTATAAGATGAGTCCTTTTGTTGTAATAATCTGTAGGTTATTCCTCCTGGAATGGAGTTCCATCATATTTTTCCACATGAAGGTGATATGGATGGCGAAACTGAAGGAAATGAAGATAATTCAGCTTCTCCAGATCCACCGATTTGGTCCGAGGTTTCAATAATTCTTTATGCTCCATTCTTTCTATCTATAATGGAATGATTCTCTGTTCCTTGCAGATTGAACTATTCCAATTGGTTTTCTGTTGTAAAATTTGCTCTTGGACAGCTTTGTTGTTCATTTTCTTTTTCTTCTAGTGTTTTTGCTGTCATGTTTGACTTGGGGTGATTTTATATTTGGCAGATTATGCGTTTCTTTACCAACCCACGCAAGCCTATGATACTTGCCCTTGCTAGGCCAGATCCTAAAAAGAACATTATGACTTTGGTCAAAGCATTTGGAGAATGTCGCCCATTGAGGGAGCTTGCTAACCTCGTATGTTCTTTATTATTTCTGTTCATTTAGCTTGCCAAGACACCTGTTTCCACTTATTTAGTGGTTACTAATTGATAATTGCATAGAGGAGCTGCAATAGCTTATTCATTCAGATACCTTCATTTAAATAACTATTCTTCCATTTCTGTTGTTGCAGACATTAATAATGGGTAATAGAGATGGTATTGATGAAATGTCAAGCACGAATGCATCTGTTCTTATGTCAATACTTAAGCTAATTGACAAATATGATCTCTATGGTCAAGTGGCATACCCTAAACACCACAAGCAGTCGGATGTTCCTGACATTTACCGTCTGGCAGCAAAGACAAAGGTACTTCTTCAGTTTTTACGCCATATCATAACAGGATTAATCATTTGGAAAAGAAAGGACATAGTCATGTTAATGGATAATTCTACTTCTGCTATTTGTAGGGCACACATGTAAATAATTAGTCTTTTCCTTGCGTTCTTGTATAGCTCCAATCTATTAATAAAATGCAGTTTGTGAGGGAGAGAACTCTCCATACGTATTCCTCTACTTTTCTTCTCCTTCTTTCTGTCACTGCAAACCCTAATCCTAAGCTGATGTAGCACAATAGCCAAGGAGAGGAGCTGTTTTCTGCGGAAATTTTAGAAAAGAAGAAACAAGAAAGAATAAGAGAAGAAAGAAGAAGAAGAGAGAAAAGTATAGAAAAACTCACCTCGTGTAAAGGGTTGAGAGAGAAACATTGGGATACCACCCAAATTCAAGGCACAATTTCTATTCAATATTCACTACCTTAATTCATGGGGAGGAAGTGCCTTTATATAGGCTTACAACCTATAGAATTTAGAAAGTACAAAATTAGAAACTTGTTAACCACTTAAACTTGGAGACCAAGTATTACTAAATCTAATTTTCCTAATTTAGAAACTACTAAAAACTTTAAATTTGCTGCCTAAGACATACTAAAATAAAAAAAACATTCTAAAACATTACTTTCCTAAAATCTAAAATTACTAAAAATTAAAATTTTCTAAAACTTAACTTTCCAAAAACACTATTCCTCAAACTTTTGATTACTTTTTAGTAATTTGGTCATAACTTTCCCAAATCACCTTGAAATTGCGCAATCTTGGGCTTGTTAAAAAGGTAACTGAATAACCTATCTAATGAGACTAAAATCAAGTCCCAAAGTCAAGTTTTGACTATAAAAAAATTGGGTCAAAAGTGAAAAATAGGATTACAACTAAAAACCCAAAACTAAACTAACCATGGCACTACATAAAAAAAAACTCTTAAAACAAAAAAAAAAACCTAAATTACCAGACACATGCATGGAGGACTATCCATGGTCATCCAATTTCTTCTTCTTTGCATAAAATGTTCTTGCATCATAAGCACACCGGCACATTTCCTACTTGGCATTAGAGCGGGAGAAGGGTCTAGAGACCACAACACTAGTAACATCCCACAAGGGACCTGCTAATGTTAGTAGACTGTACAACTAACGTTAGTAGTCCATATTGAGAAGATGGAGCAACATGTAAGTTATTTTAGGGTTTCAGTAGAGCATGACTTTAGATGATTTTTGAGTGTATTATCTAGGTAATTTGACTTTGTTTCGAAAGTGTTTTGGATTTTCTAAGAAATTTTGAAAAATGGCCTAGATTTAAGAAATATTGATCATGTGCCCTGAGTTAGAATTTTTGTGTAATCAAACCTGTTGATCCTAATGGGTCAATTTGATTAAATGCAATAAGTTTGAGTCGATTTGACTCAAAAATGAAGGAGCTATGACATTTTTTCTCCTGTCACATTACACTTTGGGTAACCTTTTCATTTTTTTTCTTCTTAAGTTCGACTTTAACCTACAAGCTTCCATTTCTACCCCTCTTGTGAAGATGCATGTAATCTTAAATCGTGGGGAGTCTTGAGAGCAGTATTATAGTGCTTTTTAACTCTATTGTTGTGACACCCCGCATTCACTTTTGGTAATTTCTGGAAGTATAAACCTAACATTTATTGTTAATTAATGATTCACCATGTGAATGCAAACTAGTGGACTAATTTTAGTTCTTTTGGGTTAAATTATGTCATAGGAATGAATAAGGAAAGAAATGATACATGTTGACTTGATTTGGAATCCCAAAAGTCCAAAAATGTAGAAAAGTGTCATCCATGATCGATCACCAAGTGGATGATTGATCATGATACCATGATTGATCACTAAGTGGGTGGTTGATCATGCCATGATCGATCAGTGATTTCGATCACATGCCTTGAGTCTCACTCAAAAGAAAATCCATAATTTCATGATCAAAGTCCATGATCGATCACAACCATGATCAATTGCCAAGTCCATTATTGATCACAACCATGGTCGATCACCAAGGCCATGATCAATCATGCTTGGAAAATCTGAAATTTCTGGAAATTTTGTTGAAACTTGATTTCACTTATCATATCATGTGGGACCCATTAGAACTTGACACAAAACCTTAAGTTTTCCCTCTTTAGACCTAAGAACATAAGAAAGAAGCAAAGAAAAGAAAAATGAAGTGTTTTGGGAGAAAGGAGAAAGAAGTCCCCAATTTGGGAGAAGAGAAAGTCATTGGAGGATTCCTTGAGGAGAATCCATAAGGGAAGTTGCAAGAAAAACTTGGAGATTCAAGAAGAAAGAGTGATAGTAAGTGATTATACAATATGTATACATGGTTTATTCTTATGATCTTAGATCTATTGACTCTCATGCTTTGATTCTGAAGTTTTATGAAAACTCTATAGATTTAATGAATGGTAAGTGATTTATAATCCATATGCTTGTTTTTTCCCCTTGGATGTTAGATGTAGGATTCCTAAGTCTATGTTTTGAAGTTCTATGATTGAAACTTTTTGGATTTTGAAGTTTATGACTTAAAAATGGTTTCATTCCATATGTATATGATTTTCCATGCTAGAATCTCATAGATCTTTGCATATCCTTGTGACTTATGAATGATTACATGTTATTCTTGTTAGGATCTTAGAAATCTCCATTGTAAACTTGATTTGCATCTATAGAGGTTTTTGGTTGCTAAATGGCTATTCGTCCATATCTTGAATGGTTACTCATCCATTTATTTAAATGGTTGCCATCATATTATTCCTTGATTAAAGGGCATTGTCCATTCCTTAAATGGTTACCATCATATTATTCCTTAATGGAAGGGCCTCGTGCATATATATATGGTCGATTTCTTTTAACACAAACATGGGATGCTTGACCCTTCTATACAACACATAAGGAACTATGGATTGTGACCATTTTAAATTCATTTACAAGTATGGAATGAGGTTAAATAACAAAATACTTCAAGTTTGTTGCGGGGATTTCATAGAAATCACTCTTATAAATCTTCTTGAAAAAACATGAGTGGATCTATATTTTTTGAAAACCAAAACCTTCCAAATAGGTGTAAATCTCAAGTTTAAAAAGGAGGATTATAAGATCCTAATAATGATAACATGGTATCATTCATAAATCACAAGGATAAGCAAAGATCCATTGGGTTCTAGCAAAGGGAGACCCCATACATGAGAAAGGAGACCATTTTCATGTCATAGACTTTGAAATCCATAGGGTTTTTACCATAAATCTTCAAATCATAGATTTAGAGAGCATAGGTCTAAGATCCTAAGAGTAAAAACTAGTGTATGCATTGTATAACTACTTACAATCACTGGTTTTGCAAGTCTTAAGCTTCCTCTTACAAAGCCTCCTTTCCCTTGAGTTTCCTCTTTAAGAATCCTCAAAATCCCTACTCTTTGTGATATCCAAGACATAGAATACTAAGCATACTGAGTTTTCATGGAAATCTAGAAGAAAATTACAAACCTAAACAAGATCTCTCATATTGAGAGCTTCCATGGCTTATCTTTGCCAAAGTAGGGTTTCTTTCCCCTTCTTCCTAAAACTTCTCATTTTTTTTTTCTTTACTTCTTTTTTGTGTTTTTAGGTATAAATAGGGAAAACTTCAAGTTTTGAGCCGAATTTTAGTGGGTCCCACAACAATTAGAAGTGAAAATTGCTTAAAAATTGCCTTTCTTCAATTTTTTTTCTCTCTTTCGAATCTACTTAGTTGTATTGGTCCAACTTTTCTTGGACCAGTCCAACATACCTAGATCAGCCCAACTAAATTTTGGACTAGTCCAGATTGCTTTTGTTTTCAATTTTTGAAACCAGTGGGCATCTTGATGTAGGATACAAGGGAAGATACCAAAATTTGATGTAACACAATTTTCCAAAGCTTCAAATAATTTTAAATAAAAGATGCAGAAGCAAATACATCAAGAATAGAATTTAGAAACAAACAAGTAACAAAAAAAAACTTAAGAATCAGAAAATAAAATCACAGAAAGAAGATTAGAAGAAATTAGAACATAAAAATAGAAGAAAATAGAAGAAAAGAACCTAAAAGTGTATTTTTGTACTTTTGGACTGAAAATCCAAAAGTTACCCAAATGCCCTTCTGATGCATCAAAAAATTCCAAAATTTAATGGCAGTTTCTGATGTGTTGAAAGGTTCTCTAGTTAACATTTCATTAAATTCCAACAAGAATTGATGGGTTAAATCAAGGAATTTTAGAAACTTGAACATGCTAGAATGGAGGCTTTCAATCTTTACACATGTAATATTAGAAAGGAGGAAGAAAAATAATAGAAAGAAGAATGAGAGGGTAGTATAGAAATAAATGGAAAGTTAAGAAGAGACTAAGAGAGAGAAAGGAAAATAATAGAGATATCCTTAAAGGAGAGAGGGAGCATGTGACTGCACCTATGGAAGAAGAAGAGAGAGGGGAGCTATGAGTGGCATCAACCCTTGGAGAAGGAGAGATAAACCAGGCCCACGACCTACCTTGGGAACATCCAATTCAACAAAACTTTAATAATTCTTCATTGTATTAATCAAAGGGAGGGGTGCCTTTAAATAGGCTTATAACCAATAGAATTTAGGAAATACAAAATTAGAAACTTGCTAATAAACACCTAAACTTGAAGACCAAGTATTACTAAAACTTACTTTCCTAATTTAAAAACTACAAAAACTTCAAACTTGTTGTCTAAGACATACTAAAATCAAAACCCTTCTAAAACATGACTTTCCTAAAGTTTAAAACTACTAAAAATTAAGACTTTCTAAAAACATTATTTCCATTTTTCACTAATACCCCTTGAGTAGTTTGGTTATAACTTTTTCAAATCACCTTGGATTTGTACACTCTTGGTCTTGTTAGAAAGATAACTGAATAACCTCTCTAATGACATAAAAATAAGTTTAAAGGGTAAGTTTTGACTTTTGAAAAACTGGGCTAAATATAAAAAACGGGATTAGCCTAAAATCCTAAACTTATATTGAAATTAAAATTCTTAATCTACCCTTGACACAATTGACCTTATTACAAAAATAAACTATACCTTAAACAATTAAAATAATTTATACATGACACAAGACTTGAATCTTGATTTCTTGTGTGGTGGCATATACAAGGGTCTCTTCTTGTTGTTCGCATTATTTTTGGATCAGCCCAATAGTTTGGATCGGTCTAGATTCTCTTGTTTTTCTTATTATTCTCTCTTTTGCTTCCTTTCACGTATGTAAGATTATGTATTTAAGTTCCCACTACATGCAAGGTGTTACACAAGGACCCGTGGGTTTGTTCAACAGCAAGGCGGCTATTAGCATTGCTCAAAATCCTATCCAACTTGATAAAACAAAATATATTGAGGTGGACAGGTACTTCATTAAGGAAAAGATTCAGTCGGAGAAGATATGTATTCCGTTTGTGAAGATAGAAGACCAACTAATTAATTTATTCACTAAAGCTCTAATAATGGAAAAAGATAATGGATATACGTATTTACAAGTATACCCTATATTGCTTTAAAGCCATTTGTACCCTTACGTGAAAGTACCCTTATACACTCTTATATAACAATACTCCCCCTCAAGTTGGTATTAGATACACTCTTGCCAACAATCTTATTAAAACTAGGACTATTTAAATCTCTGGTGACATATTAGCTAATTGATCTTCAGTCTACAAGGGGAATACATATCTCCCCTGTTTGTAACTTTTCCTTGATGAAGCCTATCAACCTGGATGTGCTTGGTCTTGTTATGCTGGATAAAGCTTTGAGAAATACTAATGGCTACTTTGTTGTCACAATATAATTGCATATGACCTTGAGAGATAAATCTCAACTCTAAGAAAACCACGAATCTATAAAATCTCACATATCTTGTGAGTTATTGCTAAACTTTGCCTCATCACTTCAACGTGCTACAACAGGCTGCTTCTTGTTGTGCTAAGTAACCAAGTTACCTCCCACAAAGGTGTAATAGGCAGAAGTGGACCTCTTATCATGCATAGAACCCGGGCCAATCAGTATTTATAAATGCTTAACTCTAATATCCTTTTGCTTGCCATACAAGAGCCCTTGACCTAGATTGTTCTTCAAATATTGCAAAATATGGTGTGTTGTCACATGATACGATTCGTGGGGGCATGCATAAGCGGACTAACAATCCCAACAACATAAGAAATGTCCGGTTTACTTAATGTCAAGTAGATAAGCTTTCCTACCAATCCCTGATACTGACTCGTCTGCTTTCAAGCAGTGGTTAGACTCAGTGGGAGTCTCACAAGGTCTACACCCTAATATCCCAAAGTCTTAGAGGAGATCTAACACATACTTACATTGGGATAAAAAGATATCATCCTTGGATCTAACAACCTCAATCATAAGAAAGTATCTAAGAATTGCTGTGTTGGTAAAGTCTGTGGGTGTTGTACCACAGACCTAGGTTCAAAACCCGTCTTCACCAATATTTACCTATTACTCCTTTCCCAGAAAACTTTTCAGGTTATTGATCTCACATTGATCATTACCTGTTACAAACGATATCATCTACATAGACAATGAAAACATTTATCTTTCCTTTATGTTGCTTTACAAAGAGTTTGTGATTTGCTTGACACTAATGATGCAGAAAACTAAAAGAGGTTCTTGTATCTTCCTCCACATAAGAGAGCAAGTTTCAAGAGTTGTGCTAAGTGTGGGGGTTTTTGTTAGGTGTTTAGGAGCTAGGGTACACTTGTAATAAGGCCTTTAGAGCCATGGGTATTTATGGATTTTTATTGCATAAGGGTATTTTTGTAATAAGGTATTGTTGTCAAGGGCAATTTAGTAATTTTAGTGAGTAAAGTCAAAGTGGGTCCCCTTTGGAGTGTAGGTCGAAATCCTCTAAAAGGCTTTAATTTTTTTTGTAGTTTTTGATTTTAGAAAGTCAAGGTTTTAACAACTTTAGGTTTAAAAAAGTTTTAGGTAGTAAGTGAACTAGTAGTTTAGGACTTTCTAATTTGGTTTCTTGTTATATTCTTGAGTTTGTGAGCTTATATATAGGGCTGCATATTTTTATATTGAGGGACAAGAATTAATGAATTGAAAATTGAGTTTTCCCCTCTCCTTTATTGGTTGTAGCCATTAGAAACCCTAGGGTTGTAGCCCTAGTCTTCTTCTTCACCCATTCAACTGTAGTTGTTGGGTTTCTTCTTCCCTCTTGCTCTTCTTCCTTCTTCATCCCTATCATCTCCTTATTTTGTTTATACTTTTTCGTCCTCCTATCTTATTCATTTTTATTTTCTCATTTTTCTATCCATATTCTCTTGCAATTTCATCATCAATATAAAGAACAAAGAATGTTGAATGCAAGCTATGCATATTCTGTTTTGTTAGGCTTAAGGTAATCCTAGGTACCTTCCTCTATAAATAGCCCCCTCCAACTTTAAGGGTTCTTGTTCCCTCTCAATAGGGTTAATATTTTCATTAATTTCCGTTTTCTTTATATGACGGTAATCCTTTGGGCTTTTATTGTTCATCCACATGGTATCAATTCCTTGGTGTAAAATTGAAATGACATTTTCTATAACAATAAATAAGAGGGACCTATGATGTAGAATAATGGTTTAAGGAATATGCAAAAGTTTATACCAATATGAGGAATCAAGAACTTTTCTTAAACACCCCAAACAATAGTGGAAAAAATTAGAACAGAAAGAAAGAATTGGAATAGAAGAAACTAGGAAGAATGGAGAAGAAAGACAAGGAGAAATTAGGGGAAAAGGTTTAGAAGATAATTCTAGAATTTCTGGGACAGACCCATTAAATTATCAAAATGCCCCTACTTATGCGTCACAAAATTCTAAAATTTTTACAGTAGGGTTTGACGTCCTTGAAGGTTTTATGGTCAAAATTCATAAATTTTGGATTAAAATTGAATGAAGTATTCAATTTCAAAGTCTGGTGTTTTTTGGGGTTCCAATAATCAAATAAAGAAATGTTCTTGATATAGATTCTTGATCCTTTTTAATGGTTCTTGAGGGGAGACAACCAAGGGAAAGAAGGAATAGGGGTCTATTTTTAGGTTTTAGAATCAAGAAAACAATCAAAATCAAATCTTGGAAGAATCTTGATTTTTTTTAGTAATTCTTGGTGATTCTTTAATTCAAAAATTAATATTGATAGATTTAAATCAAGAAATCAGTAAACAAGAACAATATTCAAGAAACAAGAATCAATAAAGGATAACAAGAACTAAGGAAGAAATAAAGAAAAAAAGATTAAAGAAAGATAGAAAAGGAAGAACTCGTGGAGGAGGGAAAAGAGAGTAATGTGTGAGAGAGAGAAGAGATAGAAGACAGATTACCTCTTACTTGTTGGAGGAGGAGAGAGAAAAGAGGAAAGAGAAGGGGAGCTCACAGGTCACAGCTACCACCCTTGGAGAGAACCAGCTCAATCATGGACTCCATAATAAACCCAAATCTTTATTTCATCTTTAAAAACCGAGACAACCTATGATCTCTTCTATTTATAAACTTAAACCACTAGACTCCTAATTTAAGTAATACTCCTACTTAGATTCCAAATAAAATTCTTAATTTGCAACTAAGACCCTTAACTCAATCCTTATTACAAGGACTCTTAAAACAATATTTATTTTCTTTTCCAAGGTCTTTAGGTCTTGGATTACATTGAAAATAGGTCCCAAAATAAAATCCAGAAACAACCTAAAATAAGATAAAAGAAGACTAAAAAAATGATAACCCTAAAACTTTCTAGAAACATCCCTAAAAACCCCTAAACTACTGGACAAAACATGGAGAGTCACCCATGGTCCTCTAATTTCTTCTTCTTCACACTATAGCTCCCGCATCAACCTGGTGGCTGCATTAATTTTGTGTGAGGTCCAATTGAAAGGTGTCTGACTGATTCAGCATCTTTATAGCAAAGGTTCCACCTATCCGGCATGGGCATAGCTTTGGATATAAAATGGTCAACCATTAGCACCTTGCCCAATAAATCAACCAAAGAAGGAACACCACTATTAGTAAATAAGTTAATTAATGACTTGATGTTAGACACATTGAGCATGGCATATCATGGGAATCCTGCCTCATGTTTGTGCAACATAATGGCGTTCTGAGGTGCTGACACCTTGAGAACCTGCATTTTGCCTAGATATGTAGCACTGTGCATCGATTTATATAATTCACCTTGGAGTACATTATATAACTATAATTTTTGCATATTTTGTGCAAATTTGTATAAGCTAGGCTATAAGTACAGCATGGTTGGTTATTAATTTTATTAGTTTTATTAATATTTATTTAAAGCATTTAACTATCAACATACCATCGCCACTAGTACTCAACTCAAATAAGCCTTGTCCCAAATATCTGGGCCGGTTACATGAATCCTGTTCCACCATTCCACTTTGTCTAGGGAAATACTCTGTCAAACTATAAACCATTATATTTTTTCTCATCACCTCCATCCATGTCTCGGCCTTCCCCTTTATTTTAGAGCCTTCAACATGCACCAGGTCAGTCCTCACTGGTGCAGTGAGGTCTTCTTTGCAGATGATCAAACCACCAAAGTTGACATGCCTTCTTCTTGTCACCTTTGGTACGCATAAGTTCCCGCGATGTTTTACTGAGGCATCAGGTCCTTGGTAGCTTGGCTATTTTACCACTGAATCTGAAAATTGTAAATGACATCCAATTCTATTTTATATTTTTTTATATTTAGATTTTCCCTTACTTTCATCAGACCATTTACATTAGCTTTTGAAACAATATCAAGCATCACATACACATTTTAGTAAATGTGTTGTTGGAGCTTGCATCTAATCTATGCTTTTTGCAGGGTGTTTTCATCAATCCAGCTTTTATTGAGCCATTTGGTCTTACTTTGATAGAGGTGCTTATCTTTATTTATTGCCGTAATGTTCTTATCTTTTCAAGTTAAATTTTTATGGAAACTGACATAAGTTTTTCTCTTTCTCTGAGCAGGCTGCAGCTTATGGTTTGCCTATCGTTGCCACAAAAAATGGAGGTCCTGTTGATATAAATCGTGTAAGTCATGCCGTTGGTTTTTTTGTTTTTTTTATAGAAGAACTTTAGATCCATTTATTGGAGCTGTAGTTGGATGAAGTTCCACACACTAATAGTAAATTTTTTTTGCAGGTTCTTGATAATGGTCTTCTCGTTGATCCCCATGATCAGCAATCTATCGCTGATGCTCTTCTTAAGCTTGTTGCCGACAAGCAACTTTGGGCGAAATGTCGGCAGAATGGGTTGAAAAACATTCACCTTTTCTCATGGCCAGAGCATTGTAAGACTTACTTATCTCGGATTGCCAGTTGCAGAACAAGGCATCCACAATGGCAAAGAAGCGATGATGGGTATGAAAATTCAGAATCTGATTCACCTGGTGATTCCTTGAGAGATATTCAGGACCTATCTTTGAACTTAAAGCTTTCATTAGACGGTGAAAAAAATGGAGAGAGTAACAATCTTGATAATAGTTTAGATTCTGAAGAAAATGCTGTTGATCAAAAGAAGAGTAAGTTAGAGAATGCTCTTTTGACATGGTCAAAGGGTGTTCAAAGAAATACGCTCAAGGCTGGGTCCATGGAGAAAGCAGACCAGAATACCACTGTTAGTAAGTTTCCAGCACTGAGAAGGAGGAAACATATTTTTGTTGTTGCTGTGGACTCTGATACCACTACAGACCTTCTTGAAAACATTCAAATGGTTTTTGAGGTGGCGAGGAAGGAAAGAACTTCAGGCTCCATAGGGATAATATTGTCAACAGCCTTGACCATATCTGAGATACACTCTCTTCTGGTCTCAGGAGGCTTAAATGTGACTGATTTTGATGCTTTCATCTGCAACAGTGGTAGTGACCTTTACTATCCATCTTCAAATTCTGAGGATAGTCCTTCTGAGCTTCCTTTTGTAGTTGATTTGGATTATCATTCACACATTGAATACCGCTGGGGTGGAGAAGGGTTGAGGAAGACTTTGGTCCGTTGGGCTGCTTCCATTGTTGATAAGAAGGAAGAAAATGAAGAACAGATTGTTACTGAAGATGAACTGCGTTCGACCTCCTATTGCTATGCATTTAAAGTGAAAAACCCAGCATTGGTAAACCTACTCTGCCTATTATTTGTGATTTTTTTTCCTTCAATTGCAAAAATTGTGATACGTTGTCAGTTTTTAACATTTGTAGATTTAAGGCACATTCAGTGGAACAGTTTGAAAACTTTCTGCTGCTTGATATATTTTAACATATAAGTGGTGCACTTTTCCCTTCTGAGGTCACCAAATGTGCATGGTGAAGAATAGGACAACTGATTTTTTTCTTTTTGATTGGTAATAAAACAATTGATTTCACAGTTTTTGTATTTTATTTGTACAGGTCCCTCCCGTTAAGGAGCTCCGGAAGGCAATGAGAATTCAGGCTCTCCGATGTCATGTTATATATTGTCAAAATGGTACCAAACTGCATGTAATTCCTGTACTGGCTTCTCGGTCCCAAGCCCTCAGGTATTTATTTTTAAAGGTTATTCTTATTTGTTCCAAAGAAGATTATTATATGTTCTATCCAATTAATTTATTGTGATTTCTGGAACTAATTTAATAGCATTATGGATAAAATGTTAGAACTTGCAAACGTCAGCTGATTTACGTCCTGTGACTTTTGAAAATAATGAAACTGTTGGAACATAATGACTAAATTCAGATACATTCAGAAGAAAAAAGAAAATGGAAAATAAAAAGGATCAATTGTTTATCCTGACAGCTATAACAATTGCAAGGTCCTAATATTTATTCATCAAATTTTTTCTCTGTTGGTTGTAGAAAGGCTGAAAGCATCACCTCTTTGATAGCATGTTTGTTTGGGTGTTGGGTTCAATCTGTTCCTTTTCTATTTTCTGTTTTTGAATTTTCTGTTTCTGTTCACTAGTCAAGTGAACCTGTTTGTTTTCTCCCTCCCCTAACCTATAAAATTTCTTCTACCTTCATTAAAAAAAATGTAGATAAATAAATAAATAACTTTTTGATGTTTAAGAAGATGGAAGGTTCTTGTGTCATATATATGAAGTTCTGTCTCAAATTTTAAGTGTTAACCCTGTAGCCATCCTCAGGTGTAAATGGGGAACTTTAAGGATGTGTTGTTGTTTATAAATTATAATAGGGTGTGTTTGGATATTGAATTCATATTTATCCAAGTTGGAACTAGCCAATCAATTATTTTACTTTTGATGTGAGGCTGGGTCCTACAATAGTTTCCCACTACCATTTTTTGTGTAAATTTAGCTTTTCATTTGGAATTCTCCTACTACATGTTTTGGGACTTTTGATTTTTGAAATGATGTTTGGTCCAATGTGCCATGCAAATGCTCCAACTGTTATTTCAGAAGTTTCAGTTGTCCAGAATGGCATTTTGGTCCTCATCTTGGGTAATCTCCGAATAGGCTGCGGGATTCTTGAGTTGTTATTTAGGACACTTATCACACTAAAGAAAAAAAGGTGATAAGCAAAAGGGAATCTGTTGAAACTTTTTTTAGTAATGATTTTTCTTGATTACTGGATTTTCCTCTCAAGTACGTTTTAGATGTCCTTTAATCTTCTTTTTTTCTCCAGTTGTTTACATGACCTGGTGAATGCCATCCTGAAGGGTTATTTTGGATGCCCTGTCCAGGCTCTGATTCTTTATAAGTAGGTGAGCTTTGCTGAATTATTGCAGTAGCTGATTGAATCTGACCACTGATTTGGTGGATAGAAAGAAATGGAAACCATGTGATGTGACAATTATATTTGTCTTGGTATTGAGTCTAGGTCAGTATAGTTCTGAATGACCTTCAACAATAGATGCTGTTACCTATGTTAACAATGCTGTGGTGGAGGGTCCTCAGGTTTTGCCAAGTTACATTATGAAATCTTTGACTCACTGTCTCCCCTGTAGGGGGTGTTAAGTCCTTGACCTACCACTGTTTTCAGGTTGGCCAGCTCCAATCTGGTTTAAAGCATGTGAGGTTCTGGTTGGCTGTATATATATTTTGATGGATAAGGTAAAGATTTTATTAAATCCGAGAAAGCATGAGAAGTACATCCCAGCAAGGGAAATGAGAAGAAAACAAAGAGACACACCCTCCTAGTTAAAAAGAACCGAGACTGATTTGAAAACCCAGTCATGAAACCTACTGTGTTTAAACATTGGAAGGTAAGACACCCAGTGAGGGCATGCTCTCGTTGGTTATTTCTTGATCCAGTCTGAATTACTGCCACTCTTACTCTTGGGCTAACTGCATTGTTCTGAAAATTTATATAAATAGCAAACCATACATAATGGTTTTATATTCTATTGTTCATTGGGAAAATATGTTACTTTTGTAGGGCACTCAAGTTAATGATTTGACCTGCTTTGTCATGAGGTCACTTTTATTCCTATAGTATTTGGTGGTGGATGACTATCACGTCCCAATATTGTTTCCATTTGAATAGCAATTACTCTAATTGTAGTTTGCTATCTGCTGTTAAACTATCATCTGCACTGTGTTATTGTTAATCATGGATCAGCTATGAATATATGGCTAGGGTTCCTGATATAGTGTGTATTAGATGTCTAGGGTTATCCTATCATGTCCGTTTGGGCCTAAGATCTCCGAGGTGGGACTTGTTGAATAAAGGGTCTGAAGTAAACTTGACCAAATCTGGGTATGGATAGGGTTAAGTAATTTAGACTTTTGAGTACCTCAGGTTCTCAGGTTGGGGCAGATCATAGATTGAATTTACAGCTCATATTTTGCATGAATTTGACTTTTCTTACATTTTTTCCTAGTAGTGTAGTTTGTGTCCATCAGCTTAGTGTAGTCACTGGACATTCTTAGGAGCAATAGTAAGAGGTATCACTCATTTGTACAGGATACACTTGCCTTTTCAAAAATTATTCAAAAACAGTTGAAAGATACTTCTAAATCGAAAGACCCACTTCTCTAAAAGAACGGCCTATTTCTGACCCTACCTTTTGCATTACCCGATTTTCTAGCCAAAACTGTGTCATATTTCACAAACTCAGTCTACCCTTCATCCATGAAGTATGTACGAATAACAAACATTGTCTTACCTGAGTCAAAATTTATCTGCTTTCTATCTTTTCTATGTGTTGCTTAAACAACATGTACCATAGAGGGGGCAACTGTACACACCCAAATTTTGGCTCGAACTCCTATGCGGACCTTGCAAGCACTCTTAAGGACAGTGTTAGGTTAGGGTTTGTGATGTAGTATAACTAGGTACTATTTGATATCACACAGTGGCATTGAACAAAATAATTAGCAAACCCAGCGAAACAAATCATCAAGCAATTGACCATTTAATCAGTAGATTTTCTCATGCATTAGGGTCCAAATTGATGTAAGAAATCAATCAATTAAGGTTCTATTCAAGAGAACAGAAATATGATTATAAAGTGACTTTCAAATAATAAAATAAAACCCCCTTTATGTGTGTGTGTGTGTGTTTCATCAACAGTGTTTACCAAAAAAAAGCAAAAAGCCTTGGGCTAGTTTAGTCCCACAATGATGGGATAGGTGTGTGGGTGTGTGTTTATGAGGGTCCGCAGTGGCATTGAAAGCTGTGATCACTTTTGATGTCCATTGTGGAGTTCCCCTCTGTGTTTCATCAACAGTGTTTACCAATATATATATAATAAAAAAAATATAATAATAAAATAAATGAAGGAATTCTATTAGTTTAATTTTTCTTTTGATTGATAAAAAAAGTTTAAATCTCACCCAATTACCAGAATAAAAAAGTTGAATTATCAGAGTTAAATTGAATCTCACACAATATAATAGGCATGGAATTAATCTAGTTGATCTAATCAATAACCAACAGACAATCAGCAATCAAGAACTCCACAATAGGTCCTACACAAGCAGCAGTTATATCTTGAAATTCAACTTGATACCTCAGCAGAAAATATTACACTGATAATTCTTCTATATTCATAAAGCCAGCAGCACACAAATTAAAACACTACTAGCTTTGGAGCCCTTCTGTCTTTTTATGGATTGCTATTGTTTAAACTAGGATACAAATTACAGCAAAGAGCAACTTGTATGAGTGCTTAAACTCATCGGTGGTTACTAAGTTCAATCCCAAATGAAGAAGGGAAAACTTATCCCCAGTATTGTAATAACTAGTAACTTGCTGAGCAAAATTATTTAAACTTGTATTTAATTCTAGAAGAATAAGGATTCAACCCATGGGGATTGGACCTTACATCATGTGTCATCTTTGGAGAAGGCATATATAAGGTGTCATGAGCTGGCCGTGGGCCTCCATGTGCTGGTCATGGGCCTTCCCTTGATGGATGGTGGTCTATTGACCAGATTATGGCATCCCATGAGCTAGTCGATGATTAGTTAACTACTTTTGTTTTTGATGTTTGAGACTGGATCAAATATTTTAAGATTTGTCCTGTTTCTTCCTGTTACATTCAACTTGGTTCTAGTTGCAATTCTTTTGCATCCCTTTTTAAAATGTTATATTGAGTTTGATGGTTAAAAACACTTCATGTTTTCCAGGTACCTATATGTTCGGTGGGGCATGGAGTTGTCAAATATGGTGGTGTTTGTGGCAGAATGTGGGGACACCGATTATGAAGGAATGCTTGGTGGGGTCCACAAAACTGTTATATTGAAGGGTGTTTGCAGCAGTGTGCGTAACCAGCTTCATGCAAACAGGAGCTATCCACTAGAAGATGTTGTGCCATTTGACAGCCCCAACATTGTTCAGACAACTGAAGGGTGCAGTAGTGATGACATACGAGTATTGTTGGGAAAACTAGGGGTTCTTAAGACCTAAAAGAGTAGAGATTCCTCCTTCTGCTCCTTTATGCATAAGAACAGAATCACTCATTTTTGAGGATTTTCTCACTTCTTGTCTTATGTTTAGTTCTGGCCTTCCCATCCCAGTCATAAAAACTTTCATTTTGAATCCTACCCCTGGTTTTTGTATTTCCGAACAAGAAATATATGGTTCCCCTTATAAAACCTTAAAAATAGAGTTCATCCTTTCACAGAAGTCCGTCATCACACCATTTGTCTAAGTTTGTGTTTGAAACCAAGATCTCTCCTTTTACTTGACTGGTGTCACAATTGCAATCTGTCTCACTTTCTGCCCACTCCTTGTTATCATAAGCGATGCCAGACTCAGTCAATTGAAGCTGATAGTTTCTGAATTTGCTATTAGAGACTTGGTCAAGATGGCATGAGATGCCGAACAAGCTGATGGTGTTGATTGAAGCTGATAATGTCTGAATTTGCTATTAGAGACTTGGTCTGGCATGAGATACTGAACAATTTAATTTGCTGGCCCCCACTCCCTATCCCTTTTTCTGTAAAAAAAACAAAAGGCAGTTATTATAAATGGTACAAAATGTGGAAGGAAGCAGTTTTCTTGTACAGCTCGTCGTTGTTGTGAAGCAAAGGTGAATTCAAGTGGATGAAGCATGGAAGTCTTGTTAAACTCAGTAAGTTACCATGTGGTTCATGGATAAGTGATTTTATTTTTCTTTCTTTGGTATCATTTGGTAAACAACCGTAGATATATTAAGGTTGGAAATGTATAAAAGTTTTCTAGGACATACTCGGCCGCACTGGTACTTCGGTTGGTGAGTCTAATGTCCCTGCTTATTGTTTTGGTCTCATGAGAGAAAAAAAAAAAAGAAAAGAAGGGCCGAGTGTCATAGTTACAAGTTGCTAAGATAAAAATGTTAAAACAAAAAAAAAAAAAAAAAAAAAATATATATATATATATATTTATATAAATATATATATATATATATATTATGCAGGATGCTAGCAAATATCCAGGACAAGTCCTCAAAGTCAAGATGCAGAAAGACAGGAGGTGCTTGACTTGGCATAGGTTTCCAGCTCTTTGTGCTTGAAGGGTAGTTGTTTGGGTTGCCTGGGCCAGAGGAGGATGGCTCAAAGCTCTAGTTTCGTGGGGTGCTCGAATGTTGGGTCTTGCAGCTGTTGAGATTTGTCGGTGACAAAACCATATGTTTCTGAGATTGTGATGTGATAAGACAAGCTTGGGTTGAAAGCTGCCTTGATTACTCTCTTGGGGTTCAGGGTATGTCTGGCTGTCTGGAATTGATTGGAACATCTTAGGTTTAAGGGATTGAATAAAATCCCGTTAGTATGTGGAATGAAGTTCAGAACCAGTTAGCCTTTGAGAATGGCTAGTGAAAGAAGAGGTGGGGTGAGGCTTTCATCAGATTGAGGCCTTTCCGAATGAGGAAAAGGAAGATACCAGAATTTTTTTCCCATGGGAAGTTGATTTGATTGGGGTGTTGGGTTGACCACAAACGGTTATACATTGGTTTTATATGATAATAGCTTGAATGACATCTTGGGTGAAGAGGGTTGATAGATGGGGCAAGTTCCATTGATGGGAGGTTTCTGGGTGATCCTGGGATTTTGAAATTTGCTAGGGAAGGGAACCATTGATCTGCCCAGGCTTCCATGGATGAACCTTCTCTGAGAGACAAATTTAGGACTGATTTTATTTCATATCTGCCTTCTCCAAACCCATGGAGGGGAATATAACAATTTGACATTCAGAAATACAAGTCTGGATAAATGTTTTGCTTCAACAACTTGAGTTCATAGTGAATCAGGTTGTTGCAAGATATGCCAACTAGTTTGGCAAGAAGAGATAGCTTGTTGAGATGGGTCTTCCAACAAGGGGTGTAATGGATGATTTTCTCCATTTCATCCCACCAGATTTGCTGTTGGAGCTCGTCACTTTCTTTTTGCAATGGTAATGGGCCATAAGAAAGAAGACATGGTATAGATAGAAATTTAGTTGGTTAAGACTTTTGCTTAGTGGAAAGGATGGCTTGGCTTAACAGTAAGGCTTACCGTTAGCATTTCAGATGGTACGGGTTCGAATCATGGAAATAGTCTCTCTAGAAATGAGGGTAAGACTGCGTAGATCTTGCCCTTCCCAGATCCTGCGTTAACAGGAGCCTTGTGCACTGGGTCACCCTTTTTAGACTTTTGATTAATAGGACTGAGCTGGCTTTAGAAAAGTAGTGGAATTTGGCATTATTCTGTCCACTATGGATTGGAAGGATTTATGTTAGTTTGGACCGCCTAGAAAAAATGGCTTTGCCTTGACAGTTATCTTTGTCATCTGCAAAGAAGAGATGGGATGTCACTGGGACAACAGGTCCTTTGATGCCATGGAATTGATGATTTCCACAAATCAAGAACACAATTTCTCCTCCCTTGATGAAAGGGTGATGTGAAACAGGTCCCTTGTCTAAGATCTCTTTTTGGAAAGGGTGAACAATCGAGGGATTGAGTACCATTGAGATCTTAGACAAGGGACCTCTATCCCGATTGTCTGGAGGTGTCTAAGATTTCTCTTTGGAAAGGGTGAACCATCGGGATTGAGTACCAATGCTCTATTATAGGTGGAAAGAGGATCGTCTACAATTCGAAATCCTTTATAACCTGTTTGGCAGCCACCTGTAATCATTTCATTTGAGTTTCTGAAGTCATTTGTAGCCATCAGGTGATGGTACATAATGAAATCATTCAATTTTTTTGATTTAACTACAATTAGAAATGAAGTCATCTTAGATTTTTCTATAAAATTATATGACTTGTGTTATCAAGTATACGTCACTGCAAATACAAACCATCCCATTGTGGCTATAAAGCCTTGGAAAACTCAAATGAAATGATTTCATTACAGGTAGCTGTCGAATGCAACTTTACCGAATGGACCTATCACAACCACAAAAATAGTTCGTTTTTTTTTTCACCCTCATGATTTGAATTTCAAACTTCAGTTCAATCAAAAGATTCAAAACTATGTATTTTTGGCAGCACCTAAGCCTGCCAGTTGCTTCATACAGCGAGACTCACACGACAAAGGAGAGGCAGCTAACATCACATAACAGAAGAATGCTACTGAGAGGATTTGACCAAAGCGGATTTCCTGGAGCAACTCTGAAGCACTAGAGTGTTGGGTGACATGTGGTAGAAAAAGTGAAAAAACATCCAACAGAAGAATGCTGCTGAGGGGATTTGACCCCTGCCCTCTCTTTGAGAGGGTCATGACGCAGCAACCTATGCTGGGGGCAGGGAAATTCATCTTGTATTTTAATGTCCCTTTTTGGCATCCATATGCAGTACAAGCAACCCACTAACACATGTAATGCAAAATGTAACATGGCATAATAAATGTATATGCATAGTATATCTGTATTATACATATGACTATATTATACATACATTGTGCAAGCTAGTCTGGGATAATGTAAAGCCAATCCTGCCCTTGGATGGTAAGGCCTTCAAATTGGGCCAAAATCAGGGCAATGGGCTGGACTAAGCTGAAAATTGCCACCACAACGGTCCGAATGATCCATTCCATACTTAGCCACCATATGGGTTGTGACCTATTTGTAGAACACTGGCTAATTGAAGGGAATTATTGAAAAAATCGAAAAAAAAGATTACAGTCTTTAATGGTATTCAAGATCAAAAGAGGGCATTTAAGATGTCTACATTGAGATAATCAGTCTCCATGTTTGCATTTCCCTCTACTATTAGATCTGGGTGGATACGCCGTGGATTGTCTGCCTCCCGACCAAAGCCATAGGTCCACTGGGCGTCAGGGGTGGACACATCAGCTGCGAAAAGTTAAAAGTGCCCCCAAAAAGTGTAAATCACTTTTCCATGCTGGATAGTATTCTTAATCTCACATCACATCATTCAACCAAGTTTGGATATGTTACTGTACCTAGTTTATTGAGAGATGTTGATAAAAACTGTTGATTTTGGGTGAACTCATAATAATAATTCTGATCACTTGCACAGGCTGCTAAGTTTTTCAAACTCAGTAATGACAAATGAAGGATGGATTTTAGTATCTTTAGGTTAGTTGAGATTTTCCCACAGGCTGCCTATGTATTTGGTCAAGGGACAAGCTAGACGTAATTCTAACAAGTTGACTTGTTGAAGATAGTCAAGGCCTCCCACTTGTTGTTTAAGGGATGGTGGCGAAGCTAACTACACAATCAAGCTTGGACTCAAGGGTTGCACTCCTTGGAAAGGACGAATGAAACCTCACTTAGAATTTATTGTGCAAAAGTTGGGTGTTCCAAACGTATTTCAAATCCTTCCAAAATTGTTCAAGATTTTGCATGAACTTCGTCCTACGAGTTTTTCAGGCTCTCTTTCAAGTCAAGAAAGACAAGAAAACCACCCATGAAGCTAATAAATGCTTGTAGAATTGTTGGTCTTTACGATTGACAGTTTTACAACTATCAATATCGCTCACAGAACTCTTTGCAATAGAGAGTTTGTGGGTGTTCTTAAATCAAATCACACTTGATTTCACTCGACAGAAATTCCATTTTCTATTCCTACCTTGCAGAACTTTCCATTGAATAGAGTCGACTCAATATGATTCAGACTTTAAATGATTCGTTCTTTACACAAGAGTGGACAACAACCAATAAAAAGCACCTAATTCGTGTACATCAGTTTGAGATAGCCTCTTATTTATGGCCTTCAAGGTGCGAATCACAGGGTGGAAAAAGCATCTTGAGGGTATTTGGATAAGGGAGCAATCATCCCATTCCTCCATGTTCCCAAACAAAAAGGCTGGCACGTGATGCTTTTTTTTGAAAACTGCTGTGTGGGATCCCTAGATTTAAAGTTTGTATGCAAGCAAAATAGAAGAAAGAAAATTACAACAAATAACAATCACACAACACACGACGATTCACGTAGTTTGTCTTAAAGCATATGTTCATGGGCAAAAACGATAATTTGAATAAAGAACAAGAGATTACAATGAAAATGTGATGGCACAATTCCCAAGACACCCAATACAACCCACAAATAGGGCATGAAACAAATCGGATTTGGAACGGATATGAGCATATCCGTATCATATCCAATATCTCACAGATATTATAAAACTATATCCGTATCCTATCTGCATAAGTAATTTGGATTTTGGACCAAATTTCGAATACTTGGAAAAATAGGCAGTTCCATACATGTCGCCATTGTTACCAATGCAATCTTCCCTAACCCATCTCTATCTTCGCCAAAATCTCTGATGCCATATGACCTGACAACGATGTCAGATGGAGCAAAATACCATCTCTTCTCATATGTGGTGGGTGTGAACTTCCACCATTGCGACATAGTTGTGGTAGTACCTGTGGGTGCTGCCATGGACCGAGAGAGAATAGTTATGAAGTAAAGAGTTTATGTATGTTTAGAGTTTTAGTTATTAAGCTATTTTAGATTGGTGGACTAGGTTTAAATCCAATGGTTTATTCTCTATAATTGATATATATTTGTATCCTATATGATATAAATAGATTTTTTTATAAACAAGCCGAATAAGCTTATTTCAGATTGAATGCGGGACAAAACACATACATTTTTCAAATACCTTGTAGTTTACCCATTAAAAAAAAAACTATTTAACACATGAGTAAGGTTGGGGCCCAAATTGGGTAAAAAATGCAGGTCAAAAATTCTAGTTGGGCGGCAAGCCCCCTAAATAGCTTATTCATATTTTTCTCCAGATCGCACACTTGGGTTGCATCTTGGGTTGAATTCAAGACATATTTCCAACAAATCTTCACCTGGGCTTGAATTCCACCAAACTCCATAGTACATATTCTTCTCCCATCCTCTCCATAAAACCCCAAAGTGTAACTCTCAAATACTATAGACAACAATCAAGTACAAATAATGATTGAACTTGAATACAAGAATTGATTTGATCATCATCTCTGCTGGATTATTTATTATGCCAATATTCTTAACATCTATATGGCATTGCTAGATGATCTCACAAATGAAGTGATATTTGACATCAATGTGGTATTTCTCTCTTGATACATATAATTTTTAGTCAAATATATAACACTGAGAGTCACAATGTATAATAGTCAAACCCTGCTTCAAACTCAGTTTGCCGAGAAAGCATCTCAACTAAATAGCCTTATTCACTACCCCAGTCACTACCATATTCTTTTCCTTAGTAGTAAACAAAGAAACTATAATATGTAATTTTAATTTTTTTTATAATAATTGTATCATATAATGTTGCCTTCTAACTAAATGTACAACTTGAGAGAGTGAAAACAAAATCTATCATAGACCTCCTCTTATCATGATCACTTGCATAATTAAAATCTAAAAATCCAGTTGCACAACCATTAACTCCACAAACAAATATTTGAAGTACTTCTCAAATACTAAATTATCAATTTCACTTTCTGCCAATGCACATTCCCCGGATGTCCCATATATCTACTTATAACACTTGCATCATGTAAAATATCTTGAAGGGTGCAAACCATAGTATACATGATGCTCCTAACTACACTAACATATGTAACATGAGACATGTACTTCTCCTCCTCAAATTGTGGTGACAAGTTCGTTAAAACCTAATGTGATTAGCAAGTGGACTATTCACATGTTTAGAATCATGGATTCCAAAGCATTCAAGTATCTTTACAAACTTTCTTGTTTTTTTATTCTTGCAAATTTTCATACCCAAAATCTTATTTGCTACCCTTAAATCGTTCATCTCGATCTCACCACTAAGTTGAGCTTTTAACTTATTAATTTTAGACATGTTCGTGACATCAATAAGTATATCATCAATATATATCAACAAGTACACAAAAGAACCATCCAAGAGCTATTTGAAATAGATACAACTATCATGTTAATTCCTAAAATAGTCATGTCTAAGCATAAAAATGTCAAACTGTTTATACCATTGTCTAGGTGATTGAATCAAGCTATATAGAGACTTTTTTTTTTTTTAATAAGAACATGGTCTTCTTTATTTGAAATAATGAACCCTTATGGCTAATGCATGTAAATTTGTTCCTCAAGCTCACCATGCAGAAAAATTATCTTGACATCAACATGTTCTAGCTCTAAGTCAATCACAACAACTATGGCAATCAACACGCGAAAAAGAACTATGCTTTACAATTAGTAAAAATAATTCATTGAAGTCTACACCCTCTTTTTGATTATAGCCTTTGACCACCAAGCATGTCTTTTACTTTGCACCTTTAACTTTTAAAGTTCATTCTTTTCTCTTGAAGTTTCATTTATAGCAAAAAATCTTATTGTTTTTAGACAGTCTCACTAGCTCCCAAGTTTGATTCTTATGGAGATACTCAATCTCCCATTCCTAGTAATAATCTACTACCTAGACTCACTACTTGTGATAGATTCATAATATGTGAAAGGTTCCTAATATTTAATAGTATCTTTCATTATAATATATAAGAAACCATCTCTATATAGCCAGTGGCGGAACCACATAGGAGCAAGGGGGGGGGGCACAATTGCCCCCTCTCAATGTTTGACTACCCTTGAAATACTAATGGGCTAGATGAAATTGGAATCCGTTGCCCCCTCCCCTAATTGAAATCCTTTGCCCCCCGCCCCTTAATAAGTGAATACCCCATGATTAAAATCAGTTGCCCCACCTTACCAGAAAAAATGAGTTCACACGTCAACACCAGTCTGATTGAACTGGTACCACTCCATTCTCACTCAGGATATGACACAATTTCTGACAAAGGGTGCATTAATAAAGGGAGCAAATATTCTGTCCAGGGTGCCAAGTGACTTCATTTTGAATAATATGGGTGAGAATCTAAATTTTCATCTAACCAATGCCCATTTTATTCCATGTGAAGTCACCTAGTGTCTTGGACACCAAATCCTAACTTCTATTTTGATTAATAAATACACAAGTACTTATTAATTGTATATTTACTATAATATCCTCCTTTGACCCATGTGTATTGACTCAAACACCATTTCTCAGGCCACATGTCATGCACTGATTGTTAATGGAGTGGTATCTATCCATTGAGATTGGAGATGATTTAAAATCCTAGAGAATCCTTGCCTTAGGATCGGATTAGGTGCGTCCCTTAATGGGTGCCAACAGTGTACCCACAACCAACAAGTGACACGTCACGTAAAAAGAATGATTTACACTTTTTGGGGGGTGTTTTTCACTTTTTTGATGTGACATGTCACCTTTTGGTTGTGGGCGCACCATTGGCACCGGTTAAGGGGGCGCACCCCTTTGGTTTGCCCCCCTTATGTGAAAATCTTGGCTTGGCCCCTATGTATAGCCATTATACCTTTAAGGTGGTCTAATCTTTCTCCTCTATCTTTCAGTAACAATATTATATTACTGTTCCTCTGGTGCATCTTCCTCCTCACTAGATATTGCATACCTTCGTCAATAGGTTGAAATAAAGTGATTTATTTCCCCTTCCATGAAATATCACACTCTAGCTCCACATACTCACTGATACTATGATCTATATCTACATCAACATTCCCTTTTTTGGAGTTAGTCATGGTAAACTTATAAATATCTCTATTAATAAAAAACTTGTATGACTTAGGATTAGGACATCACAACTTGCATCCCTTCACCTTAAATGCATAACCCAAAAAATATACTTCTTAGCTCTAAGTTCCAATTTATCTTCATTTATATGAACATAAATAGGACAACTAAAAACCAAAAGGTAGAATAATCTACAGGAGTGCCAAACTATATCTCCTCAGGAGTCTCACACTTGATGGTAATCGATGGAGACATATTCACCAAGTAATAAGCCATGAAAACTACTTTAGCCTAGAATTCATTTCCCAAACCTTCATTAGAAAGCTACACCAAGCTCTCTCTAGAAGAGTCCTATTCATAAGTTCTTCCACACCATTTTATTGGGGTGTTTTTCTAAATATGTAATGTCACATAATGCCCTCATTCTTTTAGAACCCATCAAAATCACCTTAATAAAACTCTAAGCCATTATCTGTTATGAATCACTTAATCTTCTTGCTTGTCATGACCTTTTACTGCTTGAAATTGATGAACACTTCATATTTACGCTTCAAAATAAATATCCAAACATGTCTTAACTAGTCATCAATAAAAGTTATAAGATAACAGAATCCTCTTCAAAGCAAAACAAGATGGATCCCCAAAATCAGAGTGAATATAATCCATTGTATCCTTGTTCCAATGAACAACTAAACTAAAATTAACCCTAGATTGCTTCTTAAACACACAATGCTCACAAAAATCTAGTTTTCCTGTTTTTTGATCATAAAACAAGCCTTGCTTGGTTTAAACTGTCATATCCCTTTTATTCATATGTTCTAGCATATAAATGTTATCATTCTTCTGTTATCTCATCACTACTAAAGCACCTTTTGTCACCCTTATAACTTTACCTTCAGTGTTGTACCTACATCCATTGGAGTTTAGAACACCCAAAGAAATGAGATTGTTTTCTAGTTTTGGTACGTACTGAACATCAAACAATCTTGTTAAATATCTTGATTTAAACTATTCCATTCCCCACAATATTACAAGGGATGTTCTCCATCAAAACTTTACCGCCAGTCATCATCTTATATGATGTAAACCAATCCTGGTTTTGGCACATGGTAAAACAACCCAAGTCAAGAATATACTCATCATCTTTGCATACATTATAACGAGTCATTGAAATGATATTTTCAAAAACATTAGAATTTGCTTATGTAATGCCCACAACTTCCTTATTTTGCTTATTCTTATTAAGCTTTGGATAGTCTCACCTAAAATGCCTTGACTTGTGACAATAATGACATTTACTCTTTTTCGATAAAGACTTCAATTTAGATTGACCTTTATCATTACCTCAATCATATTCTTTCGTTCTTCCTCTTGCTATCAGACCTTTTGCCTAGCCCTCACTCTTTTCTTCAAATTCATTTTTCTTTAACTCCCTAAAGTGCAACATCCTCGATTATGATGATATCCTTTCCATAGAATGAGATAGTAACGAAGTATTCATATGATGGAAGATAAGAAGCATAAAACAATAATAGTTTAATCTTCATCATCAACTTTGATATCAATATTGAATTCATCAATGTGGGTTTTAATATACATACATTCTTTTGTCCTCAAAATATAGAGGCACTGTTTCAAATACAACCTATTAGTGAGAGAATTGGTCAGGTATAGGCTCTTGAGCTTAAACCACAATTTAGCTAAAATAACTTTATCTGCAATCTCTCACAGTACTTCATTGGCCAAGTACAATTGAATAGCGTTGAATACACTTTTGTCAAATTCCTCTTTATCATCTTCTATCATCATTGCAGAAAGCTTTTCATTCCCCACCAATGCTTTGTAAGTCCCTGTTGAATCAATAGAACATGCATCTTCAAGCACCATAGACTGAAGTTATTATGCTCATCAAACTGTTTTATTTCGTACTTTATTACCATATCAAAAAAACCCCAAGCGAACAATCTAGAGCTTTGATACCAATTTGTTATGTGGAAACCCTAAATTTGGAGCTTCTATGCAAGCAAAAAAAAAAAAAAAAATTATGAAAAACATCAATCACAATAAACACACAATGATTTACATAGTTTGGTTTAAAGCCTATGTCCATGGACAAAAACAGGATCTCTTGTTTTTCGTTCATAGTGAAATTCTCTTGCCATTATTGCCCGTGGATATTGGCTTTAAGCCAAACTATGTAAATCATTGAATGTATGTTTTGTGTGATTGCTGGTTTTTGCAATTTTCTTCTTTTGTTTTATTTGCATATGAACTCAAAATCTAAGGTTTCCATGCAACAAAAACTAATTTAATGGTTTTAACCTTATACACTCTAATGTTTGTGTTTGAGAACAAGGGGAATAGACAAGGTGGGTATAAACCATTTCCTCCCTTTTGTTAAATACACTTGCGGGACATAGCCGGCCAGAGGAATGAGACACCCATTGGAGTATTTTCATATTTGCACCCAGATACTTAAAAGGCCTCTTTCTATCTCACTCTCCAAGTTGGCCTAAAATCATCTGTGCCAACCCCCTGATGGGACACTCGGGGGGAATCAAAAACCTCCAAAAAGTGAATTGATTCCCCCCCCCCCCCCGCGAGTATCCCATCAGGGGGGTGGCGCAGATGATATCAGCCCAAGTTGATTCCGCCAAGGTGGCTCAGTAACTCGGCCACTCGGATCTTGGTAGGTGGGCCACCTCTTTGATGGGCATACCTCCCAAGCTGTAAACCAGAGGCTCATTGGCTCGATCTAACATTGGGCCCAATACCCGTCAAGACCAAGAAGCACTCGACCTACGGTACGGCTCTGATTAAGACCCGGAGTACTAATGGGTAATTGAGCAAAAATAATTAGAGAGGATGTGTGTGACACGTGAAAAAAAGAGTCCAGGTCTCTCTACAGTAACTTAAATACATTATAACGTCCAATGGTTCTCAAAATGCATCATATGTGCAAAAAAATTTAAAACTCCAACCAAATGTAGGTGGGAGTTATGAGGGAGAATCATCTACAGTTCCCTCTACAGTTGAAATGGGCCTATCACAGCCACTGTAGAGGGAGTTTGAACTGTAGATGATCCCCTATCGGGAGTTATAGACACGGGAGTGGATCATCTGCTGGTGAATCAGTAGGAAGTTCCTGCTGATTTAACGACACAGTGACATGAATCCAATATTTTTGGTAAATTGCTCCAGGTTTTTTTTCACCTTTTTCCCTCCAAATACATGTCACGTGTCATAATGTGGTAAAAATCAGCCGGGAGGTCCCGTGTCACGATGTGGTAAAAATCAGCTGGAAGGTCCTGCTGATTCACCAGCAGACGGTCCTTTCCCTTTAGACACTGGCTGCATGTTAATTTAGTTTAACTAACTGTAGAGGATTTTCCCTCAAAACCAAGGGTTATTGTTAACCCATTTTCACACATCATCACTGAAGCCTTTTCAACAATGGAAAAGATGTTCTGTCCAGGACACCATAAAGCTTTAAATGGAATAAAATGGGCCGAACTTTGATAAAAAAAAATGCAGTCCCACCCTTTTTATTCCATGTGAAACCCCATGGTGTCCTGGACACCATCCTGGACGGAAAATCCTGGACAGGACATCTATCCCCTTTTGACAAGTCTTTCAATTCTATAATAAACCGTCGGGTAGTTGGCCATCTCTCTTGTATCGGTGCCTAACTATGGTTGGCAATCCTTGAGAACCCGACCCGCTAAACTACCTTCCCTGGGTCCAACGAGGCTCCGTTTCACATTAATCAAATCAATTATAATCGTGATGGGTTAGGTATTTTCCAACCTGTCTTGGACCAATCAGCATTTTCCACAGGCACGCATTCTTGGAATCAGGCTCTTATCGGCTCTAACAAACCCGATCCGGAGATGCTACCCATGTCTACCCACTTAGCCTACTCACACACTCAAAAAATCTTTACGTTGCATGAAAACAGTAAAAGAAACAGCTGAGCTTCCCCAACCTAAAAATGATACGCTTATGCACTCAAACTCACCAATTTACGAAATTAAATCAATAAAAACATCAAACATTATTCCTCTTTAAAATCAAATAAATGCAACAATTTGCATGGTTTTTACGACAGTTATTATCGCGTTATAACGGCCTAGAAACGTAGATCCAGTAGTCAAGTATCCGTAAGGTTGAATGAGCAGACGACTCTTCCAATGGGTATACATTAAAAAATATCACGTCAACGGAGTACATTTGACCATTCATCACATCAACTTTATTTCTTCCAATTCTTGTACATATTTTTGCCATCCAAGGTTTAGCTCCAATCAGACGGGTTAAAATCAAAGATTACATTTCTCATTACATTGCTCGACCAAAAGACCAAGTAAGAGCTCACCAATTTAAAGTCTGAAATGAGATATATTCCACAAGGTACAAGAAAGGAGAATATTCCATAGAGCTCCTACCTGGCACCATACATCACCTAACCCAACTGTGGAACCCAAAAATAAAGAGGTTCGGTAGAAGTGGTAATTAGTTGGCTCGGGTTCTGGTCTGGTTGAGCACGGAGGGTAAAGACTGATTACCTAACCTGGACTAGACCTGAATTTAAACCCTATCTTGTAAAAAGGTTAGGCCAGGTAGATGGAACCTAGCGTAAATGATCAGGTTGTATTGGGTCTGTAGTGGGTTGATCTGTTTTGGGTTAGAAAATGGCAACCATAATCTGATCTGAATCAAACCCGGCTTAGATTAGGCGGCCCAGCCCAGGCCAAGAACTGATTCCTTTACTTTTGGGTTCGTGGGTCATTTTCATCAATCACTGAGAAAAGAAAAAAGTACTCAGAGGTAGAGAAAGATTAAAGATTTAGACTTTAAATGCACTCGAGATTGGGTGAGCTAAGTTGGGTGACCTGCTTTAAAGTTTCCGAGACTGCACTAAATAAGCCGAGAGAGAGAGAGAGAGAGAGAGAGAGAGAGAGAGTTAGTTTATATATGGTTCGACTCTTCTATCAAAATATCATTGTGTGGTGAGGATGATGAAGTCTGGTGAGAGGCTTGTGTGGAAGAGAAGAGGAGGAGTGGAGATGGAGATGGAGATGAAGTTCCACCACCTGGGTTCGTCGGTTGATTCCACCCATAAGAACAGGACGGCCACAACAAATAAGAAGCAGAAGAAAACCGAAACAAAGCGATACCATTTGGTGTCGTTTCGGGATTTGCCGGATTACATGAAGGATAATGAGTATATACTGGACTACTATAGAGCCAATTGGCCTCTAAAGGAGGCTCTCTTTAGCGTCTTTCGTTGGCATAACGAGACGCTTAACATATGGACGTACGTATGAGATCTTCTCATTCAATTTTTTTTTTTCTTCTTTTTAAAGACAAAAAATAAAAATTCGTTAAAGAATTCATCTTTTTATTAATGGGTTCTATTGATTAATCATCTTATTGTATTTTTGTTTGTTTTCTGTGGGTCGGTGTGTGCAGGCATCTACTAGGTTTTGTTATGTTCTTGGGATTGACGATATTGAATTTGATGCAAGTACCACAAGTAGCTGATCTACTCACCAATTTAACCAGGTTCGGTGAAGATGCTTTCTTTAAAGTTGTTTTATTTTATGCTCTATTTCATTAAATTTAGTTTTCCTGTTCAATCTTTCCAGGTTTCTGCATTTTTTTTTTGAAAAAATAATTTCTTTAGGCTGCGTTTGGCAGCCACATGTAATGTAATCATTTCATTTGAGTTTCTCAAGGAATTTTGTAGAAATGGTTTCATAATGAATTCATTTAAGTATACTGATTTGTTGACTACAATTACAAATGAAGTCATCTTAGGTTTTTCTATAACCGGAAATGACTTCTGTTATTAAGCACAAATAGCTGTAAATCTGAATGAGATCATTATAAATCATCCCATTGTGGCTACAAAAGCCTTGGGAAACTCAAATGAAATGATTTCATTACTGTGGCCAAACGCAGTCTTAGTTTTTCACAAAAACTTTTTTCGTTTAGCAGATGAAAGTGTGCATTTATGTGTGTTTTAAACTTTTTGAGAAGCATAAACAATAAAATTGTCTTTTGGGTACAAAGCTTCCACCACCTGTTTCTCTTGTTTAACATAAGCTGATTCATTTTTTTCGACAATCGATGGGCATACAAATGGTTATCAGGATCCTGATTCGGATCATAAGATCTTACGATCCTACAATTCTAAATCATTCAATCAATTCGACTCTTTACCAAGATCTTAGATTATAGGATCTTAGTAGGATCTCATCTTGGATTGTGGGATCTTACGATCCTACAATCCGAAATCATCTAAACGATTATGGTCGATTTTATTATGATCTTACCAAAAAAAAATGTTTTATAAATATAGAACACTAAAATTTATTAAAGAAATCTCTAATTATAAATACTAATTATTTAATTTAGGTTAAACTATTAAAGAAAATAATATTTGAATATGACTCTTCATTTCCAAATTGTTTACATTGTTTTATTTCTTCTATTGGAGAGTTCAATTACTCAAGTTGAGCAGAGCCAACCAACCCTTGTAACGTATCTTATTTAGTTATTCTTCAATCAAGATTTAAGAGTAAAACTCGTTATGATAGATCTAGACAATAGTCAAGCCAATGCTAGTTTGATAGATATTATCATATTTTGATGATATCAATTTATAGGTGGAGTTTCAAGTTGAGCAAAGCCAACCATAATCTTGTTTTTTGGAGCAAGGTGACCTACCCCATATGAGAGTGAAATACCTTCCTTTGCAAGAACAACTGAAGAAGGAATGAGTTTCATGAATTTTGTTTTTAACCATAGTAAAAAGGGATTGAAATATGAATCCACTTAGTTAATTTAATATGTTTTCTTATTGTAGTGTTGGAATTTTGAAAATATTATAATTGGATTAATTTACTTTCTAGGTAATTTGTTTTGAAAAAACTATAATATTTTCTTAATTAATAGAGATAAAAAGTATATAAGTTGGACTAAGTTAAATTTTATTCATTTTCCTTTAATAATTTTAATGAACCTTTAATATGTATCATTATTATTGTGGTTTTCCCTTTTATTTCTAGTAGAAAGTAGAATCTTATGATCCTCGATCCGATCCATGAGGCCACCCCACCGATCCTATGTAGGATCTCGATTTTAACAACCTTGGCACATGTCATTACAGGTCATAGGTAGACCAGACAAGATTCTTTCCCATTGTGTGCCTTCACTGTCTATATGAAGATTAATAATTAGATTTCTACTAGGTTGTCTAGCGACCAATCCAATTCCCGGGA
Organism: Platanus orientalis; assembly: GCA_025762735.1. NCBI lineage: Eukaryota > Viridiplantae > Streptophyta > Magnoliopsida > Proteales > Platanaceae > Platanus > Platanus orientalis. The sequence goes on along the minus strand of JAOXJP010000003.1, from coordinate 7,013,047 downwards.
GGTGGAATAGCATTTGGATGGTCTAGACTGAAAGCCATTAATCCCATTAATCATACTACAGCAATGTCGAATCCTTTTTTCGATTTGTCAATTATTTATAAAGTAACTAAAAGACGTATATTAGACCAATGTTTGGACAACCAATCTAAAGTAACTGTATATGGTGGAAAACACTTTTTGATGAGATCAGAATCGTTCATGTTGGGCGGTTAGCCAATGGAGTAGCCCATTGTGTGGCTTAAAGTAGGCCTAGTTATAACAAATTAACAATACAAAAAAAAAAAAAAAAAATCCATCTTGTTCTCATGCTCCCTCCATCAAAATGGAATCCTAGATTGTTGATTCATGAAAACCTTACTTATTGTCATGACCCTCTTTACCCCAAAAGACTAATGTTCTTTAGTACAAGACTCTTAAGAGCGGCCACTTGGTAAACATATGGGAAAAAGAAGAAAGCAAACATATAAAGAATGTATACTATTGGCGCAATGGAAACAACGTTGAAATTCTATGTGATGGGATATGGGTCTAAACCACTTATAATCCATACAATGAAGAATAAAATATCCGCAAAGAAATTAACAATCATACAAGACAATGATTTTTATGTGGTTCGGCGATGTGTCTACATCCACGGAAGAGAATAAACTTTCTTCACTATGAAAATGTCAAATTTGTACCCAAAAAAAAAATGTTTTTTTAGGTCATGCTTTATAGAACCTAAAACCCACACATTTTACTCATTTACATCTCCCCTTTCTCACACTCTCAAATCCTTGAAGAAAACCCTACAAGTCTCTTGCAACTGTTCATCCTCTCTTTTACCTCTTTTTTTTTTATATTTTAATTAGGGTTTTCACCTTAACAGTCATCAACAACTCTTCTCACAAGAGGAGTCTTTAACTCCAATTATATCTCCACTATTGGATCTCTTAAAATCCAATGGCTAAGAATAAAGCCAAACTCAATAAATATCCACATTGGCCTTATATTCAGTCACTTAAAGATTTTCTATTGAAATTAGCTTCACCTGTGTTTTTGTTAAGACATAAAACTTGTGGCATGTGCATCACACTCCACCTTAACCCACATTCCGAAACCACCTTGGAGAAAGTTTGCACTCGTCCTTCTTAGTGAATTATGTACCATATATACTTAGAACGCACCTCTACCTCGAACCTGAATCATAATTTATTTATTATCACCACAAATAAAAATTGGCCTTGAAGAACCACTGTTACACATATCATCAAATCAATTCAGTCTTGACACCATCATTCAACTTGTTCATAACACAATAAATGCACATGTGTAATTGCCCTGAATTGACTCACCTAGTCAAATCTAGATAGGGACCTCGATTTGTCCTCTCTAACCGCAAGAACTGTCTCATGATCGTTATCACCTGAAAATTTGTAACACTTGTCTTTACCCCAACTGTGAAAGAGATCACGTACAAACGTTTGTTATTCCGTGCATTCCATTTCAACTACTCGCTAAGGTCAAAGGAACACCATTAATTACCATATTCTCTATTAGACAATACAAATCATCACACTGTTCTCCATTCATCAAGATCAAACAGCCATATATGATTCTCATAGCTCCACCTCCAACTGAATACCTGCAACCTATAGAATTCAATCAATCTAGTAATATTAAATTTTTTCGCATCTTTGCGATGTATACCACACCACTCAAAATATGAACCACTTCATTAAACATCTTGATCTTCACCATCTCAACACCCGTGACATCATAAATGGACCTATCACATAAAGAAACAACATTTGTATTAATATCTTAAAATGTATCAAAATATTTTTTCTTGGAGTATATATTTACATGACAACCTAAATCTAATATCCACTCATCATGAGAAAAAGTGTTCATACCTTTGGAAACTATCAGAAGATCTCTAATTTATTCCTCATGTTCCTTTGTCAATGTTGTATTAGGATTACTACTTTTCTTTCTATCAACATGTTTGGACAATCCCTTTCAATGAGGTCATATTCCTTGTAGTAAAAATGTTGAACTTTACCTTTTCCTTTGGACTTGGATCTGAACTTTTTATTCCTCGATCCCCTTATAAATGACCTTCATTTACAATTCTCTACTTGACCAATTAATTCAAAATCTTGACCTCCTTCAAGATTTGGTTTCATCATAATCTCATTAGATATGAACGATGTCGTGACGTCATCTAGACTTACTATATCTTTTCCGAACAGTAATGTTGTCACCAAATTATCGTACTAATCAAGAAGCAAAGTAAGAAGCAAAAGGGTATTATCTTCTTCCTCCACCTTGACATTAATTTTATGCAATTGATCCAACAGTTGATTGAACACATTTAATTGCTTTAACAAGTTCACACCTTTCGCCATCTTCAGCCGATATAATTGTCGTTTCAGATATAACTTGTTGATGGGACTCTTTTCCATGTAGAGTTTCTCCAATTTCTCTTATAAAATCGGTGCCGAATCCTTATTCATAATGTTGAACAAAACATTATCTGTAACATAGAGATGAATTGTACTAACTGCCCTTATCTCTATGTCTTACCAATCACCATCTTCCATCTCCTTAGACTTGCCTTTCTTTTTTTACATCGCCTTGTATAATCCCTATTATACTAACACAACCTCCACCCTTTATTGTCAAAGAGTGAAACTATCATTTCCATCAAATTTGTCTATGGAAAACTGGCCAATGTAAGCCTTTATTACTATTATAAATCAACTCAAGAATCTTAGAAAGTAACTCTTTCAATAAAATCTTTTTAACCACCGGTTTCTTCATCTTCCTCCCAAACACGAACTAGAAGTTTTGATACAAATTTTTGGTGTAGCGAAAACAACCCAAAAGTTCCACGTGATGGGATATAGACCTAAGCCACTCACGATCTATACAATAAAGAATAAAATATCAACAAAGAAATTAACAATCATACAATGTGACGATTTTTACGTGGTTCGAAGATGTGCTTATATCCACGGGAGAGAATAAACTTTCTTCACTATGAGAATATGAAATCTATACAAAAAAAAATGTTTTCTAGAACCCAAAATCTATATGTTTTCCCCTTGTACACCCTCTTTCTCTCTCTCACTCTTAAACCCTTGAAAAAAAACCCCACAAGTCTCTTGCGATTGTTCATCGTCTCTTTACCTCATTTTTTTTCTTTATTTTAATTAAGGTTTTTACCCTAGTCGTCATCAACAATTCCTCTCACAAGAGGAGTCTTTAAGTCCAATTATACCCCCATCGATGGATCTCCTATGATCCATTTAATGGTTGGGGAATAAAGTTAAACTCAACATATACATGATTGTCTGGGAAGCCACTTCATTAGAGGTTAGGGTTTAGAATCTGAAGTTGAAATGGTTTGTAGCCAATAATGGAGAAAATGAAAAGATACGGAAACAAAATAAAAGTATAAATCATTTGACAATAACAACATAAAAAATACATTAAAAAATGAAGTATTATTAAATAACATAATTATTTCCTGAGAAATTAGTGTGTCGATAATATAGTTATTTAGTTTAGGAAAAAAAAAAAAAGAATACTAATACAGTTAATGAGAAATCTTGTGTTCAAGATCTTAAGTATAAATAATTAAGGGAAAGAAGAAGATGACTCATGGGTTCATGGT
>JAOXJP010000003.1:6995306-7009286 GCA_025762735.1 Platanus orientalis | reverse complement strand
TGAGAAAACACTGAAGGATTGTGTTGTTACAATAATGAGGAAGATGGTCAGCTGTTTGATTTGCTGCAGACACTATCATCAAAGGCTTCATCATCATCCTGGTTTGATAGGCATGGCTCAATCCTTACAGTTTCTTCCAAGCTAAGGCACAATCCATCCATGATTAGCTTGTTTCCAGTGTTTCCATCAGTCAAGGACTGCATTAAAGATTCCTTGAAAGATGATAAGTTCCCTATTCGTGAAACTACAACAAAGGAACTAGGAAGGCTTCTACTTTACCAAGCTAAAAATGATCCCTTGAACACTATTACTCAGTTGGAACTTATTCCATTTACGACATCAGCTTTGAAGGATGATTCCAGTGATGTTAGCAGGGGAGCATTATTTGGCCTGAAAACAGTTTCAAGTGCTAAACCTTCAGGTATCACAACTTATCTTATGAGGTTGGGTCCCACACTTGCTGAACATTTGAAGAATGGATACACATCTATGTGTCTTTCTTATGAACGATGTGTTCTACATGCCTTCCAATTGATAAACGAAATTGGAGTATTCCTTGCAGCACTTTTGATGATTCCAGTGGGTTGTTGATTCCAATGTTTAATATCTCTTTAGGTGGTATTGGAATTAGTTTACATGGAAGACCTATAGCAAAGCACATTATGGGCTTACATCATCGATTTTTGAAAATGAACTCAGAGGATAAAACATTTGTGGATTGGTTGAGCTGATTCCTTGTAAGCATTGAACTCGAGGTCGAGTTCTTTTTAGGATGGGGAGAATGATGCAGCAACTTATGAGATAACAACAGCCATCCTTTTGTTTATTCTCCAGCCCACCTTAAACTAGCATCCAAACAGCCCATCCAAGTTATCTTAACCCAATTCCCATTCATCCAGCTCATGATCCATTTACCCAGCCCATTTACCCATGATCCATAACATATTTATCCATGGCCCATGACCCATTTACCCATGCTCCATAACCCATTTATCAATGACTCACCTACCCATTTTCCCATCTCATTTACCCAGCCAGCTAGTCAAGGCTTTCCAATTTTCCCTTAAATGTTATTTAGTATTTAGTGTAGAGAAAGTGGCCTATTTAGTACATATTGCTATTTTTCTATGTACTTTTTGTTTTCTCATGATAATGGGTTTTGTAGGAGAGTTTTTACTTCGTTTTCTATATATTAAGGAATAGGTCATTCCCCAATGCTCATCCCATAACTACGGAGTGCTGGGAGGGGTGGACTGGAGATAGACCTAACCTTTGGCTTTTTTGTACAAAGTGTCTGCTCACGAGACTTGAACCCACGTTTTCATACTGACAGCCCAAGCCACTACCATTGCACCAAAGCAATGACTTAAATTCTAAATGAAGGAATTGAAAGAAAAAAAGGCTTTTGGATTGCCAATTGTTTTAGTCATTGCTGTGTACATGACAAAGCTTCTCTCATTGTAGTTTTAGTGAGTCCCCTATAGCTGTGAGTGATTCCAACTCCTTTGGTTGAGTGATTCCGAGAACCTTTATTCCCCCTCTTATGTTCCTCATTTTCTCTTGCTACAATCAGGACGTGCAACCCTTGTTTTGGTGTTGCTTTGGTGCTCCAACATTGACTCTTGCAACCCTCTTTGAGTTCTATATTGGAGCTACCTTTGTGGCACTTACTGCCCCATTTTGTGTTACATCACCTATGTTGTTGGCATTGAATAAAATATCATCTATGAGATTTAGTAATGATTTGTAGGACAAAAAAGATTTAGTATTGAATTTATTGTTTATATTATTTTATTCTAATTCAATAATAAAGATTCAAATCTGATGGTTTTTATACAAGGTTTTTTATAGTCCAACTCTAAGATGTTAGTTATCTACAAAAAAAAATCTTATGTATGGTAAATCTAAGGTATGGTTGGTCATACTTATAATAAGTGGTTTGCATATTGATTTATATGTCATAATTCTTTGTTACTTACATAGTATAACTTTTAGGTTTTTTTGGTAATTTATTAAGTTTATTCACTTTATTGTATTGTATTTGAATTATTAATTGTAACTTATAGTTCTTTACTTTATTATCATTTTTCACTTCTTGCTTCTCAAGGATTTATTGAGTCTCTCTTCATGCTTCTCACTTTCGCATTAATTCTCGCTCAGGTAACTATGCTCTTACCTATCATGGTTCCTATGTTCTAAGTCTCTAGGTAAATCACACTCCCTTAGACTAACTTCTTACACACACTCATCCATGGTTTACGAACCTTTACCTACTTCTCATTGCATCTAGTGTTGATACGGTGTGTCTCTGGACTCTCTTCCAATGGACACCTTGGTTAACCCTTGTTCATTTCTTAGTGCACTTTGATAATAATGCAATACATATGCAACTCTCTCCCATTCAAGGAACGCTTTCACATATGGTTGAAACAATGAATATTTGTATTCATGTTTAAATGGTTTGGTAAGGTTTAATGCAAGCTTTCCACACAGTGCAACTCGTTTATCCGGACTTGAAAATGGTAGTGCAAAAAACACTGGTGGAGTTAATAGTTAGTGACTGATACATTTATGTTAAATATAACTAATTTTTATCTATAATTATATTAGCAACATCTTATGGGTATAAATCTATAATTTTGAATGTTTTATGAAAATTTCAACATTTATTAAAGTAGACCATGAGTTAAAATAGTCTTCTAGTTAACTTCTTTTTCTTTGATTGATATATATGCTTCCCTAACTATAGCTTTAGAGAAGGAAGTTCCTTTCAAGTGCTTTTCCACCGTTATCCCTGGGTGTTCAAAGGGTGATTGTGTTGTTCAAGGGGTTTTGTTGAGGATTCATGATGGTGGGGCCAATGTTGTTTGTGCCCCTCGGAATGTGATTGGGTTTGGAGGGGAAGTCAATGTTAGTCTAGGGAAGATGGGTCTTTGTCGAGATGTTCTAGTAGGGAGGCTAGATCTAGATGGGCGGTGCGGTCAGATAGCAATTGGGTTGTGAATGGGGTGGGTCATTGTGCAAGTGCAGGGGATTCGGACAATGGTTAAGGGTTGCTTGGGGCTCCAGTCAAATTGGGTTCAAACTGGGTTGTAAACTAGGTGGACCACTTTGTGGTTCTTGTGGCTACGGTTGGAACTCCTCACTTTTGTTCCTGGTTCGGATCAGGTGATACATTCAAATTTGGGAATGACCCCACTATTTTGGGACTTGCCCCTCGGGTGGGGACTGATGTTACGATACTTATGAGGGGAAACTTGGCAATGCTCAATGCTACCTTGTTGAATGGGGTTAGGGAGCTTGGAATTCGTCCTCCTGAGGTGATGGGGATATTTGAAGAGAAGTGTCCCACTTAGGGCCATAGTGTTCCGGCGACAACCTATGATCGTGCCTTGTCTTCTGTGATTGAATATAAAGGGGTTAGTGGTGCAATCAGAGAGTGCTGTTGGCGTTGTTGTAGCCTTGTAGGCATGTCAGAAATCCGGATGTGGTGCCATGTCAGGATTCATTGGATTCTTTGACGGAGGCTTCTGGGTGTTCTAGAATTTCCAACTCCTTGGAGGATTTGGGTTCGCCTGTCATGGTCATTGCTCACCGGTTCTAGATTCTATTAGAGCCTTTTTCAAAGGAAGATCTTTCTAGTACGAAGTCGAATGGTGAGGCCTTACTGCTGGGTTTGGAGGTGGCCAATTTTGGTGGTCTGGAGAGCCCGATTGCTGATTTGAATGCGGAGGAAGTGTCTTTGTCTGCCGAAGTCGTCTAATTCCCTGGCGGTGTTGCCTCATGAAGAGGGTGTCGTTAAACATGGTCTTGTTTCTGGTTGTGTGGATTGAGGGCATTGCTTTATCAAGGACTAGGTTTTGGTTCTTCCTAGCATTAGGCATGGTGCTTCGAAGCAGGTCGGCCTATCTGCAATTGGCCGATGGGTGCTCCTTTCCCTTCTTCTTTCCAACGTGATGGGGGGAGGTTTAAGGAGGTGCCCTTGGGGGACTGCAAGAGTGTGGTGACTAATAAGGTGGTGGCTCTGGTGAGGGGTTCTAGTCTTTATATTTAGTTTCCTCACTCAACTATAGGTAAGCACTCTTTAATTTTGAAATTCCGTTCCTTTATTTTTCTGTTTGCTCTAGATTTTATGTAGGTATCTTGAGCCTGGCTGAGGGTGAGAATGTTATTAGGGAAGGCAATATCTGGTCCCATGTTCCAAATGCTCGGGAGTCCGGTGTAAGTGTGGGTAAGCAGTTAGTGGTGGTTGATGAGAATGTTGGTGGTCCCTGTTTTGATGTTCAACCCCTTGCGGCTGTTGTGGATGATGGGGAGTTTCGGGTGGGTGTGCTTGAAGGGTTGGATGTCTTAGGACAAGTAGGGTCTCTAGTTTGCAAGGATCATGCTTTTAGGGCCGATGATGACTCTGCTTTTAATGGGATCTAGGGAGAACAATGGGGAGTTTGTGTTTGAATGGGTTCTAAGTAAACTAGAAGGTCTTGGCAATTTTCTAGGGATGTGTTATGAGGGTTTTAAGCTTGAAGTGCAGGAACTATTTAGAAACATAGAAAAGAATTGGACTGCTTGTGCCAAAGTGATGGAAGTTAATATGAGTGATAGTAAGAGGCTTCATGATGAGCTTAAAAAGCTACATAGTGGTATTAACTATGATAAAAGAATTGGATGGAAGAGTGATGGCAGCTCGAGAAAGGGAAAGGGGATTATTCGTAGTTAATTTATGGAGCTCAATATCCTTTCTTGCAACGTTTGCGGCATGGGTAATAGAGATAAAAGGGTTTTATTTTCCAAGGTGTTCTTGGGTCTAATCCGGATATTCTTTGTTTTGCAGGAAACTAAGATTGAGGTGATGGAGTTAGCTTTTGTTAAAGAAGTTTGGCAGTCTAATCTAGTGGATTGGCTTGTGGTGCCTTCTTGGGGGCGTTGGGGAACATTTTTATGATGTGGAATCCAGATAAGGTGCAAGTGGTGGACCATGAATTATGGGCCTACTCTTTCTCGATTTGTTGTAGATTGGTAGACAGTCCTTTGGAGTGGGTTTTTTCGAGGATTTACGGGCCTAATCTATGTCAATTGGTGGATTGTTTTTTAGAGGAACTAGATAATGTGAAAGCTTCTTGCAACCTTCCTTGGTGTGTGGGAGGTGACTTCAATATTGTTAGATTTGCTCATGAAAGGAAGGGGGAGACTTGTATTAACTTGCGGATGGATAAGTTTAATGGTTTTATCGATCGTTGGGGTTTGATTGATGGCCCTCTCAAAGGGGCTAGGTACACCTGGTCCAACTTTCAGGATTCTCCATTCCTGAGTAGACTGGACAAGTTCATTTTTTGCTCTGATTGGGACGATAATTTTTCAAGGATGTTTTAGCTTGCCTTCCCTAGGGTTACCTTAGACCATGTTCCTATCCTTTTGGAGTAGGTTCGTAAAATGGGCAGTTTTTCTCTATGGAGATTTGAAGAGATGTGTCAATCAGATGAGTTTTTGGATGTGGTTGAACATGAATGGGCTTTGGAGTTATGTGATAGGTCCCCTAGTTAGAATTTTACTCTATAGTTGAAAGCGCTAAAGATTAGGTTAAAACCTTGGAGCAAAATCGCCTTTGGTTCCTTCAAATCTTTCAAGGATGAGTGTTTGGCCCAAATTAAGTCCTTGGATAGTATTGAGGAAGTTTGTGGTCTGGCTTTTGATTAGAAGGCCTTAAGGAATTGGATTAGAAAATATTTTCCGGTGTCGGCCCTTCAAGAGAAAATTTATTGGAGGTAGAGATTTTGGATTAGATGGCTTAATGAGGGTGATTGTAATACAATTTTTTTTTCACAAAGTCACCTTTGCCGAAAGAGCTCATAATTCTATTGATGTTCTTATGATTAATGGGGTGTGGACTCAGGATCCGGGTGCAATTAAGGAGGAAATTGTGGACTTTTGTTCGGAGCTTTAGTAGGAGAATATGCGGATTAGGCTATTCCTTGATGACATGGAGTTAGATGGTATATCTCTTCAAGATGGGGAGTGGTTAGAGAGGCCTTTTTTGGATGAAGAAGTTTAGGCAGTGGTGAAGGAGATGAAAGGGGACAAAGCTCCAGGTCCTGATTGGTTCTCTATTGCTTTCTTTCAATGTTGTTAAAATATCATTAAATCAGACATTTTGAAAGTGTTTGATGTAGGGCTGCCAACAGAGCGGATATGAAGCGGATTTGTATATATCCGTATTCGATTCGTTTACTTTAAATATATATTCGTATTTGATTCGATATTTAACAAATTTTTTAAAACAGGTTTCGTATTCGATTTGCTTTAATCCGTCGAATCCGAATATTCGATCGAATCCGAATATTTGATCGAATCCGAATATTTGTTACACCTTCGGCTAAAAGAAATTCAGGAAATAAGAAGGAAAATGGAAAATTTTATAAAGCTTCACCGTGATTTCTAGGTTTCCCATTCAATCCATAATTTATTGTTCATTTACCCATGTTCGAATCGTAGAGAATAAAGAAGAGAAAGAGGAAGAAGAAAAAGAGGAAAAATGAGAGGAATAAGAGAAAAAAAAAAAAAAATACTGTGGCTCGTCGCCATTGTTGTCACCGCCTCCGAATGTTGTCGACTCCTCCACATGTTGTTGTTGTCGTTGCCATTGCCGTCACTGTCACTTCCTCCACATGTCACCAAAATAATCAACAGCCTCTTAATCTCTGTCACCGTGAGAGTCGTTTTGTCCCACTTGCTCTCTGTTTTATTTCAGTTGCTTGATTAAAATCGGTTTAAGGTTTTTTGTTTTTACTATAATACTCTCCTCTTGCTTACCTTTTAACTGTCATATATTTACCAAATCTTATCCTTACAGAAATGTAATATACAAACCCTTACGGGTTTACCTCTTTTGGGTTTTTGATTAATGTGTATTTTAAAATAACAAAGTAATAATAATAGAAATTAAATTTATTATAAGACCCTTCTTTAACTCAATATTTAAAGACACTCATGTCATATTAAAAAAATGTATAGATTATTTTTGTATATATATATGATTTTCGGACATATATTTTTTGGAGCGGATGAAGGTACATCCATATTTGATTCGTTTATTAGCGGATATTTACTTTTTGAATCAGATATAGATGAATCCTTTTTTTTTTTTTTTGAACTGAACACGAATCGGATATCGGATGAAAATCGGATGACAACCCTACTTTGATGAGTTTCATCAGCAGGGGGAATTTAGCTTGCATTTGAACAAAACTTTCATTTCTTTAATTATAAAATAGAAATGTGTTAAGGAGTTAAAAGATTATCGTCTTATTAGCCTTTTGAGTAGTGTTTACAAAATCATTTCTAAAGTTTTAATGGCAAGGCTTAGATTGGTGATGGAGACCATTATTCCAGACCCCTTAGGGGCCTTTGTGGTAGGGCGTCAAATCTTGGATGGGGTGTTGATTGCCAATGACTGTGTAGACGATGTTATGAAATCAAGGAGACATGGCATTGCCTGTAAGCTTGACCTTGAGAAAGCGTATAATCATGTTAATTGAAGCTTTCTTGATTATATGTTAGAGATGATGGGTTTTGGTAGAAAATGGCGTGAGTGGATGAAATTGTGCATCCACTCGGTGTCTTTCTCGATTTTAATTAATGGTGTGTCAAAAGGATTTTTTATAAGTTTGAGGGGTTTGAGGAAAGGAGATCCTCTTTCTCCCTTTCTTTTCATTTTGGTAATGGAGGCTTTGAGAAAGATGATCAAAAAAGCTGAAGGGGTTTTTATTTTTGAGTTTGTGATTGGGAGTGGAGGTGGCCTCTCCATTTCCCATTTACAATATGCGAATGATACTATAATTTTTTGTGTGGTGGACATCAGGCATGTAGGCTATCTTAGATGCATTTGAAGGTGTTTTGAAGCAGTGTCTGGTCTTAAAAGTCAATTTGGCCAAAAGTGAAATGTTTAGTGTGGGGGAGAATGCTTCCATTACTTGTTTGGTGAACGTTTTAGGGTGTAAAGTTGAGGCCTTTCCTTCATCTTATCTTGGGCTTCCTTTAGGCTCTAAATTTAAGTCTAAAACAAGTTGGAATCCAGTCTTAAAGCATATTGGGGCAAGATTGAATTCTTGAAAGGTTTCCTTATTGTCGAAAGGAGGGAGGTTAACCCTAATAAAGAACACTTTGGCTAGCGTCCCTATATATGTCCTTATTCATGATCCCAACCTTGGTGGCAAAAAAGATGGAATCTAGCTTTAGAATTTTTTTGTAGAATGATTTTATGGAGCAAAAAGTATCATTTGGTGGATTGGAAGGTTTTTGTGCTCCTTTGAAAGCCGAGGGCTTTGGTATTAGGAATTTTCGTGTTCAAAACCAAGCCCTTTTGGGGAACTGGTTGTGGAGATATGTGGAGGAGCGTGAGAGCTTGTGGAGGAAGGTAATCACATCTAAGTATGGTGCTGTTTCGGTTTGAGATTCTCGTAGTGTATGGACTTCTCATGGAACGAGTTTGTGGAAGTCCATTAATAGGTGTAAGGATTTTTTTGTGAGGTTTGCTAGATTCCAGGTGGGCTCTGGGGTGGACATATTTTGTGATGATCGTTGGTGTGATGATCTTTGGCTAAAGGAGGCTTATAGATGTATCTTCCTTTTAGTGTCCAATAGGGATAGCTCGGTGAGGGACAATTTTGATTTCCAGGGGGCAAGGGCTTGAAATCTCAATCTGAGGAGGAATCTTAATGATTGGGAGGAGTATCTTTGGGTGAGTTTTATGGGTCATCTGGAGTCGGTTTGGCCAGCTTTGGGGTGGAGGAATAGTAGGGTTTGGATCTTGTCTAAGTCTGAGAAATTCTCCATGAAGTCTTTCTATAAGGGCTCGGAGAATGATTTTTGTGTGGTCTAGTCTTGTAGGGGCATTTGGAAGTTGGGAATTCCTTCCAAGGCCAAAATTTTCCTCTAGATCTCCATCCTTACAAAATTCTCACCCTGAGCCATTTGAAGAATAGAGGGTGGAAGTTGACAAATAGATGTGTCATGTGTTTGTGTGAGGAGGAATCTGTGGACAATCTTTTTATTCACCACTGCCAGGTGCATAAGATTTGGGACTTCTTTCTTGACCGCCACCATATCTTTTGGGTTTTCCCTGGCACCCTCAGAGAGCTCATCATGGAATGGGATCTTGGAGGTGGGGGGGATCCCTGGTGCTATCTAGTATCTCCTTGTTGTTGTTGTTTGTTGGGTGGTTTGGAAGGAACAAAACTTGCGTATCTTTGAGGATAAGCCCTCCTCTCATGCCCGTATTTTGGCTTGGGCTTTTAATGTGCTCTTCAATGGGATGTCCATTTCCAAGGACTTCAATGAAGACTGTTGGGTGGATTTTTGGAGGATTTTATTTAGGCTCTCTAGTAGTTGCTTTTTCCGGTGCTGCTTGTTTGTGTTCCCTTAGTCCTTGTTGGGTTGTTTGGGTTTTTGGTATTTTATTGTTGCTCCTTTTCGTTTCTCCTTGGTTCACCTCCCTGGTGAATGTTAGGAGTCTTGGTTTGCTGTTTTTGTTTTGTTGGTTCCTGTTTTATCCCCTTTCCCTATTCTTCGATTTTCTTAAATAAAGTGCATCCTTTCTAAAAAAACTATAGCATAATCTGGGTATGTCTTTATACCCCTGTCCACCTAAATATAAATTTGTTAATGTCAATCAACGAAGCCTTGTCCCAACCATTTGGGATCCATTACATGAATTCTTTTTCACCATTCCACTCTCTAGGGCTGTATCTTCTATTAAAACATAAGTCATCAATATTATTTTGCTACCTTAATCACTGTTCTTTTTGGATGTCCCCGTCCTTTAAGTGCCTTTAACTTGCATCAAATCAGCTTCATTGTCATAGACCTTACTTCTTGTTGTACATGACCAGACATTTCAGTTGATTTTCCATAATCTTGTTACCTATTGAGGCTACCCCTAAGTTCCCTTTAATGCATAAATATCTGATCTTGTCCTTCGCAGTGTTTTTTTTTTTATAGGTAATTATAGGTGAATACGGGTTTTGTACCCAAGTCTGTGGTACAACACGCACAGACTTCACAAACTTAGCAAGCTAGCATCTTCATCCTTCCTAGTGTTTCTGCTCTTACATCTTAACTTCTTATCTCAGTTACACTGTTATTTTTGAACATGCATTAATTTGTTATCGGTAAATAAATGACGATTGCCATTATTTGTTGGAGGATGCTTAATGCTTGGAGATTGCTGAGTGCATGTGAATGCTAAGAGGTTTGAAAGTATGCTCTACCTTTTTCTATTTTTTGTTATATGATATATTTTGTTAGGCATGCAGTCCAAGGAAACTTGGCTTTTTTATCACGTAATCTGACAATTGTTGGTGACATCCAATTTTTCATGTTGGTGCTTTTCCCCTAAATTCTTTGACCCATTTGCATATGTTTTTCAGCCTATGTTAAACAACATAGACATTCGGTATATATGTTGTTGGAGTCACATCTAATCTGCAGTTTTGCAGGGTGTTTTCATCAATCCGGCTTTCATCGAGCCATTTGGACTTACTTTAATAGAGGTGTGTATCTTTATTAGTTTCCCACAAAGCTCTTATATTTATAAGTTAATTCATCAGAGAAACTAACATAAGTTTTGACCTTTTACTGAGTAGGCTGCAGCTTATGGTTTGCCTATTGTCGCGACAAAAAATGGAGGACCTGTTGATATACATCGGGTAAGTCATACCTTTGGTCCTATCATATTATTATCCATTCATTAGAGCTGTAGTTGAGATGGAGTTCCACCCCCTTATGGTAAAATATTTGCAGGTTCTTGACAACTGTCTTCTTGTTGATCCCCATGATCAGCAGTCTATTGCTGATGCTCTTTTGAAGCTTGTTGCAGATAAGCAACTTTGGACAAAATGTCGGCAGAATGGACTGAAAAATATTCACCTTTTCTCATGGCCAGAGCATTGTAAGACTTACTTATCTCGGATAGCCAGTTGCAAAACAAGGCATCCGCAATGGCGAAGAAGCGATGATGGGCCTGAAAATTCAGAATCGGATTCACCAGGTGATTCCTTGAGAGATATACAGGATATATCTTTGAACTTAAAGCTCTCATTTGACGCTGAAAAGAATGAAGAGAGTTCCACTTTTGATAATGCTTTAGATTCTGAACAAAGTGCTATTAATCGGAAGAGTAAGTTGGAGAATGCTGTTTTTTCATGGTCAAAGGGTGTCGTTATAAGAGATGTGCACAAGGCTGGATCCATTGAGAATGCAGATCATACTACCACTGTTAGTAAGTTCCCATTGAGAAGGAGGAAACATATTTTTGTCATTGCCGTGGATTCTGATACCATCTCAGATCTTCTTGAAAACATTCAAAAGATTTTTGAGGCAGTTGGAAAGGATAGGACCTCAGGCTCTGTAGGGTTCATATTGTCAACATCCTTGACCATATCTGAGATATACTCTCTTCTGGTCTTGGGAGGTCTGAGTGAGACTGATTTTGATGCTTTTATCTGCAACAGTGGTAGTGAACTTTACTATCCATCTTCGAATTCAGAGGACAGCTCTTCTGAGCTTCCTTTTGTAGTTGACTTGGATTATCACGCGCACATTGAATACCGTTGGGGTGGAGAAGGATTAAGGAAGACTTTGGTCCGCTGGGCTGCTTCCATTGTCGATAAGAAGGGAGAAAATGAAGAACTAATTGTCACAGAAGATGAACAGCGTTCAGCCTCCTATTGCTATGCATTTAAAGTGAATAACCCAGCATTGGTAATCTACCGTGCCTTTTATATGTTTAATATTTTTCTTCAAAAATGAAAAGATTGTGATATCTTGTCAGTCTTTGGAATATATGAGATTTAAGGGAACATTAAGTGGGGCAGTTTTAAAATTTTCTGCTTGATATATTTAACTTGTGTTGGGTTCACTTTTTCTAATTGAGGTCACCAAATGTGCATGGTAAAAAATAAAATTGCAGAATTTTTTTGATATGTAGTAAAACAATCGGTTTCATAATTTTCTATTTTGTTTGTACAGATCCCTCCTGTTAAGGAGCTCCGGAAGTTGATGAGAATTCAGGCTCTCCGATGTCATGTTATATATTGTCAAAATGGTACCAAGCTGCATGTTATTCCTGTACTGGCTTCTCGGTCCCAAGCTCTCAGGTATTTGGTTTAATGTTATTATTATTTGTTAGGAATAGGATTCTTTTTTTTTTTTTTTAATAAGAAAAAGGGAAATTATTGATCAAGAAAAAAAGACATCGAAAGAAAAAACAGAAAACTAGTGTAACAATCTCAAATTTTGTAGCCTTATTTAGGCATGAAACTAGGTCCATAAACATTCATTATACATTTTAACTTTTTTCCTTTACCATAGATTTAACACAACACGTGCAGCGAAATAAGAATAATCCATTCTCTAACATCATAATCTTAAAGGTGCAATGGAAATAAACTATGACATAAAAACATATTAACTATCAAATCACTAATCTCCCATCACTACAACTCAAATATAAAGTTACACGTCTTGAAAGTCAAACTTTAATCTCAATAAATTCCAAAATGAAGGTTTAATATAACCTATAAAGTCTAGAGAGAATTATAACTAATAAGAAAAAAAAACATTTACTGCATGCATTCCTTTCGACCTCAAGGTACTCCCAATGACGCACTTACACTAAACCTCCCCTGTAATAAAAATGGTATGGATGGGTGAGATCTACGGCTCGTAAGTAGGTATACAAAATCTATTACGGAAACTAGATGGTTAAAGTACGAATCTTTCAATATAAAAATGCTGAATATATCTCTATATAAGGTACATATCAATTTCTGGCATATAGGGATGTGTTAGTGTACATACATCTTCTATAAGTTATCACAGATCTATACACTCATCGTCATAGTTCATCATGTAGGAACTAGGCATTACAATACACATGATTCTATTTATATATGACATCCTTCTAACATCTACATATGACAATATGCATGATTCTATCTACACATGTCATTCTTCTCATATCTACATATAACAATATGCATGATTCTACCTATACATGACATTCTTCTCATATCTACATATGAAAATATATATAGCAATATGTGTTTACAATCTTATGGTAGATATTTCATAGTCTATTTATATTAAAGATATCTAGTGTACATCTCAATGAACATTTCTATTCATTTCTTATGAATAGACTATACTTTTATAATATGAATATGCATATACAAATCATTTCAAGTTAGACATGCATCATCCTTAAGTAATTAGCAAACATAATAACACATTTGCATAATGAGATATGAATTTCTACTATATTTAACAGGTTTATCATTACCTTAGTATTTATCATTCACATTCTTTCTTGTTACTTATCATAGGTTACTTATCATTCTTCATGTCTTCACTTATCACTTACTAGTTTCCATTGTCCTTATCTTAATATTTACTTATTACTTTTCATTAGTCATTTAATACTTATCATTGATCTTTATAGCATTGAGTTGTACCATAATGGGAGAATTATCATATATCTCCATTTTTCTTACATAATTTAGGAACTTATATGTCACATGTCAAGTGTTACATATCACATGCAAACCCATAGGAATCTCTATGAAATAATAAAACATAATGTAACTAAAAGATAAAAGGTCATCGTCAAATACAAAACACATAACCTATGTTAGGGTCTTCGATATAGCATATCGTATAAACAATATAAGGTCTCTGACAAAGCAAATCATATATCCTACATAAGGGTCTCCAACATAGCATATCATATATGCAATGTAAGGTCTCCTAAAAAATAAATCACATAACCCACATAAGGGTCTCCAACATAGCATATCATAGTTTTTTTTATTTTTCCATAATAGTGTGGCCTTTAAATTCACTTACACTTACCCTCCGCCAATGTTTGTATCTTCAGACATTGCCGGTCCCAAGCCCGGATAAAGGAGGAGGGTGGCGTCAGGTTGAGAG
>JAOXJP010000003.1:6972928-6985856 GCA_025762735.1 Platanus orientalis | reverse complement strand
ATTTTTGCAAGTTTATATATACCCATCTCACCCTCCTTAGTACCTAACTTATGATAAAGGTCATCATATGCCTTGAAGGTCATATGCCTTGAAAAGGTCATCATATGCCTTGAAGGTCATCATATGCCTTGAAGGTCATCTTGCGGATAAATTTCGAAATCTACTAAAATGACATATTATGTGCAAAATGGTATGTAGTATGCCATATAAAGAATTAGACCAAACAATGCTCATTTCATATAATTTTTTTATTTTTTTGAATTTTTTTTTCTTCAGAAAATTGTTATTTTTTCAACAAATGTATAGATCTATCACAAATATATAACATATAAAAAATCTACAAGGATTAGGGAAGAAATAAAAAGATTACCGAAGTTTTTGATGAGATATGGGGTTTTGAGTTCGAACTTTCGATCTTGCTCAAATCTAGCTTGTCAAATGAAATAGACTTAACTGGAGTCCTAGATTTGGCTTATAGAAGCTAAATATAGTCAAAATCAACAAAAAAAGGTTTTTGGGTGTTTTTTCAGCTGTGCAATATGGGAGGCTTTCCGTTGCAAGACGTGAGACGGCCTGTCTCGTTCAAGTCTTGTGTTTTAAGGCAAAATGAACCAGAAATTCACACGTATCGCGAGACACGTGCGAGACCCACGATACGTCTTGTGACACGTGGGAATTTCACTGAGATATCGAATTCCATACATGTATCGTCTCGAGGCCTGTGATACTAATACGTTTCGAGTGAGATTTCGAACCATCACTCAAACATATGGGATCAATTACCAAAAGATCTTTGCCCTAGTGACAAGGATGAATTCCATACATATATTGATATAGGTTGCAACCAATAAGGGATGACTCCTGTTTTAGCTTGTTGTCAAGAATGCATTTCTTCGTGGAGATCTCAGATAAGTGTACATGAGATTACCACCAAGATTTCAGTTTGCCACCAGTAGAGGGAAGGTGTGTCAACTCAAGAAGGCTTCAGATAGTGTGAAGATCTCAAAGAAGTGTACATGAGATTACCACTAGGATTTCAGTTTGCCACCAGTAGAGGGAAGGTGTGTCAACTCAAGAAGGCTTCAGATAGTGTGAAGTAGTCTCCCTGAGCATGGCTTGAGAGATTCCGTAGTGCCATGCTTAAGAATGGGTATAACAATGTGATGTAGGACAATAGAGATGATACCAAAGTTTGTGTAGAAAGATAGCCAAAAATCTTAATAATACCTAAAGGGATGTAGCGGAAGCAAAGATAAAGTTAAAGAACCAAGAATTGAACTTTAAGTAATCAAGATTTAATGAAAATAGAAGAAGAAACTTGATTAGAAGGGTTTAGAAGAATTAAAACAAGAAAAGGAGAAAAGAGAAGAAAGAAACCCAAAAGGGCAATTCTGGAATTTTTGGTCAGAAACTCAAAATTACAAAAATACCTTTATTCGTGCGTCAGAAATTTCTGAAAATTTACAGGGTGATTCTGACCCATATAAAGAATATGTCTACCAAATTTCAAGTAATTCCGACGAGTCCAGGTATATAAAATTATATAAAAATTCAGACTGTAAGATCTTGAAATTCAAGAAAACTAGAAAATTTATCAAGAATATTAATTTTGGAATCAAAGAACACTTTAAATTAAAGAAAATAAAAAAAGAAGAGATGAAGACCTGATTTGAAGTTTTTTCAAATCCAAAATAGGGGATCTTGGCCTCCACCAAGTTTGAAGGAAGACCTAATTCTACTTTACCTAGACTTTTCAGGCTTGCCTGCAATAGGGATGCTAAGGTGTCAGAGGTTATTTCCTACTCTCTCTATGGCCTTTCTTGGACATTGTCTTTTTCTAGAGATCTTTATGATTGGGAAGTGATATGGGTAGCTGAGTTTATGCCAAGTCTTAATGAGGTTTTCCTTTCTCCTTCTTTTGAGGATCAAAGAGTGTGGGTTTTGGAGTCCTCGAGGTGTTTTTCTTCTAAATCCGTTTTTCTTTCGTTGTGTCAATTGAATGACCTGATTATCCCTTTTCCTTGTTCTAAGATTTGGAAGCCTCCAATTCCTTTGCGGGTTAAAGCCTTCTCTTGGACAGCAACCCTTAATCGAATTAATACGATAGATATGTTGCAGCGGAGAAGGCCCCTCATGTCTATTTCTCCTAATTGGTGTGTGTTGTGTAAAAAAGAGGGGAAACTTTGAATCATTTGTTTCTTTACTGTAATTACTCAAGATCAATTTGGAATTTCTTTTTTGCTAATATTAATTTCTCTTGGGTGATGCTGAGAAACCCGATGGAGTTATTCGCTAGTTGGAGTATAGGTGGTCTGGGGGAGAAAGGCAAGTGTTTTTGGGGATGTTTGTGTCACGTGATGCTTTGAAATGTTTGGAAAGAAAGGAACCTAAGAATTTTTGAAGACAAATGTAAGTCTTCCAAAGAGGTCATTGACACTATCATTCGGGAAGTTGGTAGCTGGTTGTTAGTTACCAAGGAGTTTCATGGGTTATCACTGGCAGATTTTGTTCGTGACTGGAGGACATGCATTTCGCTCAATGTTTCTTTGAAGAATAGGCCTATTCTTGGCTGGCTGCCCCCTCATTCTGAAGTTTGCAAATTTAATTTTGATGGCTCGTCTAAGGATAATCCAGGCCTGAGTGGATTTGGGTGTGTTATTCGTGACTCTCAAGGGGTTTTTGTTAGGATTGTCGCGGGTCCCCTTAGTATTGTAGATTCTACCAAAGCTGAGGTCATGGGCCTCCTTTTGGGGCTTCGGGAGATCTACGCTTTAAATCTAAATAAAACCTTGGTGGAAGGAGACTCTTCGATGGTGGTGGGATGGGGCTTGGGTTATTCCATTGTTTCGTGAAAATATGTGCATCTCATCCATGAAATTAGGGATTTAGTGGTTTCCTTAAATATTGTTTTAGCCCATGTCCCGAGATCTCAAAATGGGCTTGTGGACAAAATTGCTAAATGGGGGTCGAGTTGCCTAATGTAGTGAGATTTAATGTAATGCCGGATCTCTTGGGCTAAGCCTCCGGGTGCCCTTTTATCGTTTCTTTCCTTCTTTCTTTTTTCCTTAATGAAGTCGTTAATTATCCAAAAAAAATAAAAATAAAATAAAACTCTAAAATAACTAAATCCTGTAATAAAGTGATAACCCGCCGGTATTTTGGCCATAACTTTCCCAAATCACATCGGATTCTCAAGATCTTGGTTTTGGTGGAAGGTAACTGAATAATCTTTTAAATGACACTAAAATCAGTTTAAACGGTTAAGTTTTGACCTTCCAAAATAGGGCCTAAAGAAAACTGATAGGATTACAACTTTGATTCAAGACTTCTAATTACATAAGAACTCTAAAATAAGTTCAACACATAAATAAAAGATAATGTAAACATAACACCTAATCCTAATTAAACATGACTAAATTCTACAAATGCAGCTTCCAAAAGTGCCACACGACTTCAACTTTTGCAGCCAATGAATGGGTCCCATCCACATGTCACATGGGTCCCACCACAGTGAAGATGTCCGATCAAACTCCCCTTGTTCGAAAAAACTTGTCCTTGAGTTTTGCAATGAAGAAGAAACAACATCAGGAAGTTTGAACTACATAACCATAAGCTCTTCATCTTGTAATTAGCAGGTAGTGGAAAGATCTCATAGTACTCCTTCTCAAACATCTCATCTATAAGCACCTTGGATTCATGAAGTTGTATGGGAACGACAAGAAACTGTGAGTCGGTACATGTCTAAACTTGAGCTTCAATTTCTAGCTGGTTAAGAATTGGGGCAGCAATATCACATGTATCATCAATTACTTTTGTTTCATTTGTCGCACCCGAAGTATCTGCATTGATTTGCTCAACAACTCCCTCATCTAGATCCTCACTCTCTACACTAGCTGTATGCTTGCCATCTTCATTGGACATCTCTAGTTTGAACAAGGTGCGATTTTGAGGTTCACTGGATTCTATCTTGGGTTCTTCTTCTTTAACTTATGTATTTTTATCTATGAAATTTAGAACACTTCTAGTTACAACTAATGACACCTTATTAGCAGGCTTGAGTGGGAGACGGTACCATACATCATAGTTATAGAGTCACAACACTTGGGTGTCCTTATTAAAAGTAATTTTCTTCTCCTCAATCCATCGTTTGCTTAAAATCACTAGTGTGTCAGTTAATGGAAAATCACACATTAGACACTCAACACCGTCAAAATAGTTTCTTCCATTATAGAATTGAATGACAGGAACACGAGCCTTAAAATATTCATAACATTTTTTATTTCTCGAATTTTGTAGGAGCTCTTCAACAAAAGATGTAGAAATAAGGTTCCGATCAACCCAACCACTAATAGCTATTTTAGTTGTCCTCCCAGAAGGGAAAACAAATTTAGTGTTCACTAGAATAACCATCTTATATTTTTAGGGATTCCAGAAATTTCAAGGTCTTGGGCCCCTTTCTTGAAATTTAGGGTTAAGGTTGTTTCCAAAATTTCCAGGGTTTTTATTTTGCAAAATTGTTGATCCCATTTACAAGATTTCAGAAATTTTAGGTTTTGGCTCCTTTCCAAAACCTCAAGATTAAACCCTTTTCAATGCCCCTTTCAAAATTTTAGGTTTTCTAGTATGTCCAGGATTCCCTGGGATTACAATTTACAACTAAATAAGGATTAGTTGTAACCTGGTTTTGAAACCAAAATTGATATAGGACAATAGAAATGATACTAAAGTTGATGTATAATGATAGCCAAAATCTCAATAATACCCAAAGGGATATAGCGGAAGCAAGAATTAAGTTAAAGAACCAAAAATTGAACTTTAAGCACATTTTAAGTAACCAAGATTTAATGAAAATAGAAGAAAAAACTTGATTAGAGGGGTTTAGAAGAATTGAAACAAGAAAAGAAGGAGAAGAGAAGAAAAAAACCCAAAGGGCAATTATGGAATTTCTGGGTAGAAATTTGAAATTACCAAAATACCCCTGGTCATGCGTCAGGAAATTCTGAAAATTTATAGGGTGATTCTAATCTATATAAGGAATATGTCTACCAAGCACCAAGTAATTCCAACAAGTCTAGGTATATAAAATTGTATACAAATTCAAACTATAGGCTCTTGAAATTTAAGAAAACCCGAAAATTTATCAAGAATATTAATTTTGGAATAAACAAACACTTTAAATTAAAGAAAAGAGAAAAAGAAAAGATGAAGACCTGATTTGAAGCTTTTCCAAACCCAAGGTAGGGGATCTTGGCCTCTAGCAAGCTTGAATAAACCCAATGAATCCACCAAAGGAATCACTCTTGGTTTTTAGACTTCTCAAAGGAAGAACACACTAGCCAAGAGCTAGAATGCTAGAAAATTCTTTATTCATGAATTTCATCCATAAAATTTTGGGTTAGAAGCATATATATAGACACAGATGCCAATCTTTCCAAATCCCACTTTAACTAGACTTCCTAAAAAAAATAAAACTTTAAAAATAACTAAATCCCATAATAAAGTATTAACTTGCCAGTATTTTGGCCATAACTTTCTCAAATCATATTGGATTCTCAAGATCTTTGTTTTGTTGAATAGGCTATTGAATAACCTTTCAAATGGTACTAAAATCGTCCCACATGGATAAGTTTTGACCCTCCAAAATAAGTGACAGGATTACAATTTTGACTTAAACACTTCTAATTACATAAGGACTCTAAAATAAACTTAATACAAATAAAAGATAATCTAAACATTACACCTAATCCTAATTAAACATGACTAAAGTTTTCAAATACAGCCTCCAAAAGTGCCACATGACCTCCACTCTCACAGCCAATGAATGGGTCCTACCCACATGTCATGTGGGTCCCACTATAGTGAAGATGTCCACATCACAATGCCAGACCGATTACATTCTCTTTGTCAAGCATTAAAGGGACAAGGTGACAACTCTTATTGTGTAAGTGGATGATATTGTACTCACTGGAAATGATCATTATGTGATTCACATCCTAAAAAGTTTTTTGGGAAAGGAGTTTGAGATGAAGGATTTAGGCCATCTAAGATACTTTTTTGGCATTGAAATTGCTCACTCCAAGAAGGTTATCTTTTTATCCAGTATGTTTTAGATCTCCTCTAGGATTCTGGTATGTTGGGTTGCGGACCTTGTGAGACTCCTATTGATCTTAATCATCCTCTTCAAGAAAATGAAGGTGGTAGGGTTATTGATATAAGTCAATACTACAGGTTAGTTGGCATGTTGATATATCTGTCTTTAGCTAGAACAAACATCTCATTTGCTTTGGAATTATCAGTTAGTTTGTGCATGCTTCCGCCTCCCACTACAAAGCATCTTGTGATAGCATACTGTATTGTTCAATATTTGAAGAAAAGTCCAGGCAATGGACTTCTATATATGTTAAATAGTATGATCTCAGCGTCGAAGCCTTTACTGATGTAGATTTGTTGGGTCCATGTAAGAGAAATGGTCTATTTTTGACTATTGTACATTTGTTGGTAGTAATCTTGTTTCGTATGGAATCGAGAAATAATCGGTGGTAGCAAGATTAAGCGCAAAAGCTGAATTTCGAGCCATGGCACATGAAATTTGTGAGATCTTATGGATTCTTGGTTTGTTGAGAGAGTTGGGTTTAATTTTCAAGATTCTATGAGTTGTACTGCGACTGCAACAACAAAGCCACGATTAGTATTGTTCATAATTCTGTTCAACATCATAAAACAAAACACATCAAGGTTGACAGACTTTTTGTTAAAGAGAAGCTTTAGTCCAATCAAATATGTATTCCTTTTGTGAAGACAGGCACAACAGAACAACTAGCTGATTTGTTCACTTAAGTATAAGTGGTCTTAGCTTCTCTAAGATAGTAGGTAAGCTTGGTATGCATGATATGTACATACCAGCTTGAGGGGTAGTGTCGTGTTGAAGGGGTACAATGTACATATTCATGTGAGGGGTACTATAGTCTTTAGTATTGTAGTACGATACTCTTGTTAATACTTACTCTTTTTCATGTATTGTGATTCCCTCATCATATAAATAAGAAAGGCTGTATGGAGAGAGTGACAACTCACCATATGTGTATTCTCCTAGAATACATATATCTCCTTTCTCTTCTTCTTCTACTACTTCTCACAAACCCTAAAACTTGAACTCTGCAAATTTTACTTGTAACTGAGACAAGTTTTGATTATTGAATAAATTAGATTTGCATAGTGCAATTTTCTTGTGTGTGGTGCTGACTTCCATTAGAACAATTGTTTTAGATTGGTGGATTCCACATCTTGATCGTATCCAAGGGCGATCCCTCCAATCCATCCTCAGACCGTTTTTTCTTAGAACAAGTTTGTTTCTTGAATATTGAAATTCTTGTTATTTTTTTATTCATTTGAGTTTTAGAATGTCGGTTCTTGAAATATTCTTGCTTCTAGAATCTTAAATTCCTTCATCTTTACTTACTGATTTTTTCTTTTCTGTGCTTAAAGATTTCCCTGAGGTCGCAGTTCTTTCATTTGATTTCTATATACCTAACCCTAGGTATCAAAAGCCTAATTCTGTCCAATTGAGATTAAACTTAATTTCCTAACCCATAACTTAATTGACCTATCCTATTAACTTAGCTGATTTCTTTAGAAACCCTAATTTTTATGATAATTCTTTCAAACCCTAGATTTCATTGTTCAGCTTGCTTTATTATTGTTTGCTTTGTGAAGAAGATTGGAATCCTGTTGATTGTACTGCATCAGTTTTACTCAATCAAGAAACTTTCTTTGATAAAATAAATGTACAGTCAATTGAAGGATATCCTTCTTTGACTATTCTTTGTACTTGGTCTTTGTTTTAGAGGCTATGGTTTCTAGTTTATTTAGATGGCTAGAAATGATATTTGAGGTTGAGTAGTAACAGTTGTCTTATAGCTATGTCCTATTGGAGAATTTTTTAGGGTGATATTTCACTAGGAACTGAGGATTTTCTGTGAAGTGATGTGTGTAGCTGGTGTGAGTCGTGTGACTGAATAATGCTATACTTAATTGAGGCCTGATACTTAATTAATCTGGTTGTAATAAACTGTTTTTGGTAAGCTCTTGTAGTATTTGAGAGAGGTTGTTATGTTCATATTTTTTCTTCTCTCCTTTGTATAGTTTCAAATTACAATTTGGTGTATTTTCTGTAAGGCTCATAATTGTAACACTAAGATTCATAATCTCATGGGTATCCTCTGCAACAATGCAGTAGCAACTAGTAACTGGAAATTTGCTGTCATGTTCCATATGCCTTTTTAAAGATTTTCTTACATGTTCTCTTTGCAATTTTGCATTTGTTATTAGATTATGGACCCAAAGATGGATTCTGGTATTGAAAATTGTGGATATCATTCTATTGAGGAAGCCATTGAGAACGGTGTTGCACCAATTCCTCTTAGTTTTGATAGGACAGTTGATGTTCAATGCAGTATTGATGTTATGGACCATCTTTTAGCATGTGAGGTACTATCACTGACATGTTACTGTGTTTGTTCTTACTTCTTACCTATTTTTTAAAGTTTTTTTTTTAATCTTAAAATCCGTCTTACATGGCAGGCAACATGGCACAAGGGTCATTCATTGGCACAAACTGTCTTTTCTTGCATCTATCTTCTCAGGCTCGAGAGAACATCGCCACATGCATTGTTACATTCTTATTGCAGAATAATTCGTGCAACCTGCAATGCGATCATTTCAGTTGTTTCAGATGCTCGTACCCATGAAGTAAACCCTTACAATTTATTCTTCCTGCCTTATTGTCTACATTCTTGGTTTTGTTATTCATATGAAACTTATATTTGGGCCTGTAAAAAACTGGTTAATGCAGTGGGTTCTTCTGAAACAAAATTTAGTAGAGCATGGAGATTTTGTGCTGGTTTGAGCACTCAATATCTAGTTGAATAATCATAGTTGTGGCTTTCGACTTGCTAGGGAGTTTACTTATTTCTTCAACTTTAAACCTGCCCTCTTATGGAAGGGATTTTTCAGGGGCAGCCCCAGCGATTATCCACACTTTGTCTTTTTTTTTTTTATATTTTTTATCCCAGTGTCGCAAACAAGGGTTCCTTTTACAATCTAACCAATGCTCTTGTCAACCACTCTAGAGATAGTTTACTTGTATTCAAGTGGGAGGTTTTGTGTTTCATTCATGCAAATGACTAATGAATATGAAAAAAAAATGATTTTTTTTTTTTTTGCAGGCTTTACTCCCTCCCCTTAATTTTTTTGTGAAACAGCATGCCATAACAGACTTGGTTTGATTCATAAAAAAGAAGAAGAATTGGTTTTTCATTTTCATCAAGTGAAGTCATGTGTAGGGGCAGGAAGTCAGGTGAAACATAAGAGTCACTTGAGCCATGCGAACCTGATGCAGGGGGGTTGAATCACTTAATCTATCCCCTTGGTTCTCATGTGACCTAATGGGAGCAATTCTCCTATATGAGTTGATTTTTTGAACCTCACATGGAACTCGTATGTGCCCGCACATGAAAGGACTCATATAGGTGCTCTTTATTTTAATTTGAGTCCATGTTCTTCTAGGAGTAAGGTTATATTTTAATCGATTTTGAATTCATAGTTAAGTAGGAATTGGAGTTTGAGTAGAAATTGATGTTTTGACTTTTAAGTTGACTAGGATATATTGGATATGTTTAAAAGAAGTTCTAGCCATGATGGGATTAGATTAGATTAAGGCAACTTCCTGTACTCATGGGAGTGATTTGTAGTTATCTGTAACTCCTAGATGGAGTGGGATTACATCCACTCTGTATAGACTGCCAGGGGATGCCTATTTGTAGTGGTAGGTTTTTGGAGTTATTATTTGTTAAGGATCTTCTTTTTTTTGTTGGTGTCAGATCTTTTTTTTTTTGTTGGTGTTGGTGAATGGCTCCTCTAGTGGTTTCTTTTGGAGTTTGAGAGGTTAAGGTAAGGGGATCTCCTCCCCCTTATTTGTTCATTATGGTGATTCAGTCTCTCAGCAGGGTGATTCAAAGAGCCAGCAATGGGTTCACCTTGGGGTTTGAGGTGGGAAAGGGGAAATTATCCATATCTCATCTCCAACTTGCGGACGATATGCTAATTTTCTATGAGGCAGATGCTAGACAAGTTGGGTATTCGAGGTGCATCTTTCGATGCTTTAAGCTGTGCTGGGTCTAAAAATCAATTTGGCTTAAAGTGAAATCTTCCAAGCGGGTGAAGTCATAGAAATGTGTATTTTAGCTGTGATTCTGGGGGTGCAAAATTGGTTTTCTTCCTGCCTTGTATCTTGGTCTGCCTTTAGAAGGAAAGTATAAATCTAGGATGATGCGGGACTCTGTGGTGGAGAGGATTATTAAGAGGCTTGGCTCTTAGAAAGGTCCCCTTTTGTTTAAAGGTGGTGGACTGACTTTTATTAGAAGCTCTCTAGTTAGCATCCTGAACTACTTCCTCTCTTTGTTTACCATTTTTTCTTCTATTGCAACTAAGATTGAGAAGTGCTTCAGGAATTTTCTATGAAATGATTCGGTAGAATGTAGAAAATATTGTCTTGTTGATTGGAAGTTGGTGTGTCGCCTGATTCAAGAAAGGGGCTTGGAAACTAGGAGGATTAGAAGGCACAACAAGGCCTTATTGGGTAAATGGTTGTGGAGGTTTGGAGAGGAGAGAGATTATGGAGGAGAATGGTTGTGGCTAGATATGGTCTCATCTTGGATTGGAATCCCTTGGAAGTGACAGGGATTTAGATTTGGCATTTGGAAATTGATTCTCAAAGGTAAGGCTGATTTTGGAAGTTTATTTGATTTCAGTTAGGGTCTGGGGAGGTCATTAGATTTTGGGAGGACTTATGGTTTGGAGAAGTTCCTCTCAAGGTGAAGTTCAGAGTCTTCTATAATTTATCTTCTACTAAGTTTGGGACTATTGCAACAAATGATGATGATTCGGGTGGGGATGCATGGACTCCCAAGTTGAGAAGAAACTTGAACGATTGGGAAATTAAGGAGCTAGAGGCTGCTTGGTCAGTTGCATGAGCTTATACTCATTCGTGGTGAGTGTAAGGGTTGGGTCTGGTGTTTTAATAAAGTGGGAAAATATTCTAGTAAATCTTACTTCCTTGGTCTTGAGAACGTCACCTCTTGTTCGTTCCCTCGCAAGGGCATTTGGGTGTCGGGTTATCCTTCAAAAGTATATTTTTATGATGTGGACCACATTTCTGGATAATTTTTTTAATTCTCAAATCACATAAAGAGGAGAGGCTAGAATTTAGCCAATAGGTGTGTGATGTGCATGAGCGGGGAGAATCAATGGACCACTTGTTTATTCATTTTCTGTTGACTTGCTAGGTCTGGTATTTCTTTCTCTCGGCTCAATGTTTCTTGGTCCTTTCCTAATTCTGTTAGAGACACTGTCTCTGGTTGGTGGTCCCTTGGGGAGGGGTGATGCTATTCAAGCTGAGGTTATGGGTCTTCTTGAAGGTCTTCGATTGATTAAGATGAATGGTATTTCTGATTGTGTGGTTGAAGGGGATTCTAAATTTGTCATCTCGTGGGGGAAAGGCAAGGGTGTGGGCTCCTGGCGCCTTCACCATGTTCTCTGTGAGATTAAAGATCTTGTGAAAGAGCTCAAGGTGGATATAGTGCACATTCCAAGGGAGCTGAATTCTCTAGCTGATAGGGTGGCTAAATGGAGTGTGTTGCAGGACTATGTTGTCGTTGGGGACTTTGTGCTGGATTGTTAGTTTGTTTTCCTTTTGTGGTTGGGGTGTGGTTAGCTAAGTGCTAGCCTTGTTGGATTTGTTGTTGGGCTGTTTCTTGTTTTTGTTACTTTTTTTTTCCTAATAAAATTTGTTATTCATTAAAAAAAAATCATTTGATCTTATCTGCCTGGGGCTATTTGTTGAGTCTGGAAGGAGATGAATAAACGAAAATTTTGAAGATAAAGTCCCCTTGGCTGGTGTGCTTATTTGTCTCTGTGTATAGGCTTTTATATGATTGGTCATTTATTTTTTGTGGGTTTGACAAGGAGATTAGGGATATTTTCTGGGGCAGGCCTGTTTAGTTCTTGGGGTTTGTTGTGGTGGCTCTTTTCTTGCTTTGCTTCTTTTGTTTCTTATCACCATCCTGGTGATTGTTTTCTTGACATTTGTTCGATTGGCTGGAGTAAATATTCGTTGCTGTTCTAAGTCATCTTCTCTAGTACTGGTCTACATCAATAAAGTTCAAATTTTCATCATCTGATTATTATTTATTGGTTGGTCATTGGAGTATCAATTTAGTAGTTTAACACCAATCGGCTAGGCTATTTTTCTATCATTTAAGTTGCTGGTTTTTAAATCAGAGTTGTTGGATGTTTTTATTAGAAATTATTCAGATACTTCTGTTGTGTTTAATGTGTCAAATGGTTCTTACCCTGTTTTAATAAGGCCCTAAACAGAGTGGAATGGTGGAACAGGATTCGTGTAGCCGACCCCAAATAGTTGGGACAAGGCTGTTTGTTATTGTTGTTGTAGTGCTGAATTCTATGAGAGCTAGTGTATGCACATGACGAGTGGGTATACTATGACACTTAAATGGTGGAAGTTTTGTTTAATTGGCTGAAAACAATAAGCTATCCGTTCTCTGCTAGAAAGTGAAAAATCACTTGAGGAAACTTTCAATACTAAATTAAAACTATACAAATTTTCAACGAGCTTGCTGGATCTCAACTGAGGTCGACTAATCTACCGTTGGTTGACGTCAGCAACCATAATCTGAGTTCCTGCTCAACTAGACCTGGGTCCAACTTGGACAAATCAACAATCCTATAGGTGACATTTTGGAACAAGGTAGAACTCCCAGAATTTTATGGTGACCCAACAACAACAACAACAAACAGCCTTATCCCAACTATTTGGGGTCGGCTACACGAATCTTGTTCTGCCATTCCGCTC
>JAOXJP010000003.1:6954173-6972828 GCA_025762735.1 Platanus orientalis | reverse complement strand
GAGCAAAAGAAGGAGGGGGGGTTAACTTATTGAGTAAATATAACTTCTTCAATAAACATAAAAAAATGTAAATTTTGCATATATATATATATATATAGACATAATTTAACAGAATTTTATATAAAATATAAATGTTATCAATTTTTAATTTAATGACCATATTATTCAACTATTATAAATAATTTTGCTAGTACTTATCAAGTGTTTTGTTATTCATATTTTTAAAAATTATTCAGAGTTCACGTATAATAGGCCAATAACACGAATTTAGTAATTAGAAACTCAAGTATTCTCATTGGGATGTCCCACCAATTTGATACCACGTAGGAACTTAATATTTCTATTTTTAAAAATAGTTACATTACCATGGTCCATGATACCTATGGTTTTTGAATTCAATGTAGACATTGACTATGGAAAGTAGGCCTAGTTGCCAATTAGGCGGTTTGGCCAATAATTTGATCTTGTCAAACAGTTGACACTAAAATATAGAAGATGACAACTTGCTAAGTCTTCATGTATTAATAAATTTAACTACTAACGTTTACTTATGAATAACTAAAAAAAAGACACTAAAATATATGGAGAGAGAGAGAGAATATACTCATCTTCTTAATCTTAATCACAGAAAATGATTAAAAACATCTTTGTTACCATTTGTCAAAAATATTATTATTTTCATACTTTATCAAGGTTTATTGGAACCTTTATCTTGCATTTATAAATTTAAGAAGTCAAAAAGCAATGAGCAAAAGGGATGAGGGGATTAACTTATTGAGTAAATAAAACTTCATCAATAAACATAAAAAAATGTAAACATTGCATATATATATATATATATATATATATATATATAGACATAATATTTAATCACAGAAAATGATTAAAAATATTTTTTTGTTACTATTTGTCAAAAATATTATTATTTTTTATTGGAACCTTTATCTTGCATTTATAAATTTAAGAAGTTAAAAAACAATGAGCTAAAATAGGGGGGGGGAGTTAACTTATCAAGTAAATAAAACTTCTTCAATAAACATAAAAAATGTAAACTTTGCATATATAAATATATATAGACATAATATTTAACAGAAATTTATATAAAATACAAATGTTGCCAATTTTTAATTTAATGATCATATTATTCAAATATTATAAATAATTTTGCTAGTACTTTTCAAGTGTTTTGTTATTCATATAATTTTTTAAAATTATTCAGAGTTCACGTATAATAAGCCAATAACATGAATTTAGTAATTAGAAACTCAAGTATTATCATTGGGATGTCCCACCAATTTGATATGACGTAGGAACTTAATTTCTCTGTTTTTAAAAATAGTTACATTACCATGGCCCATGACACCTATAGTTTTTGAATTCAATGCAGACATTGACTATGGAAAGTAGGTCTAGTTGCCAATTAGGCGGTTTGGCCAATAATTTGATCTTGTCCAACTGTTGACACTAAAATATAGAAGATGACAACTTGCTAAGTTGTTGGTAAAGTTCAACCTGGCTATGAAACCTGTCTTCACGTACTAATAAATTTAACTACTAACGTTTACCTATAAATAACTAAAAAAAAGACACAAAATTATATGTAAAACAATATACTAGGGTTAGACTAAATATTTTACTCCAATCCTTTCCTACAACAAACCATGGTCGGATCTTTTGGTTGACCAATTTTCTTTTTCTTACCAAGTGATTTAATCCACTTAAATAAGGGCCTTTTTTTAATCAATTCATCTATAATTACAGCAATGTAAGCTAACTTTTTTTTTTTTGGGGTGGTCAGACATTATTTGGTTTTCAAAGTTGGTATATTAGTGGTTGCTTCTAGGCAATTGGAGGGCGAAGAAGAGCTAAAAAGATTTAAAAAAAAGGATTTGAAACGAATTTGGCTTGGCTGAGTAAACTAAACTTTGCTTACAAACACAATGTAAACATTAGAAACCACTTTGGTCTCCTTTCAACACATAAAGAAAAGATGGTACACATGCAAAAAGATAATGACTTACTATTGATTAATTATATAAATTTCTTTGTCCAAAAATTTTATTATTGATTAATTACTTAAATTTATTCATCCAAAAGTTTATTCAAAAATGTAGTCTTTACATCTATTCACCAAATCTCAAATCATAATGAATGAAACGACGGTCAAGATCAATCCAACTAAATAAGTATATCAAATATCTGAATATATTTAAAAAAAGCCTAAAGACAACCAATTTATATGAGACAAGTTCTCTAAAATAACTTAGGCCCATTGATGCATGCCAAAATGAGAGAGATGTATCCTTTGCACCACCTTATGGTAAGTCACAGAAAGGAGGGGGGGCGGGTATGGCCCCACTCCTCTTTGTATTTGTGTTTCACTGTGGTGCACTGTAAGGTGGCGCAGAGGATACGAGTCCCAAAATGAAAATGAGACCTAAAGGTCTGCTGTGGTAAAATACTGTACTCCAAGAATAAAAAAATCAAAATGAGAAAAAAACAACCCACAAAAACCAAAAACCCCACTATTTTACCACAACATATTTTTGCCCCCTAAATGTGATGCTTGCACTCGCTCATCAAGGATTTTTTTTTAATAATTATTTTACCACATAATTATAATAATTAATAATACAAATATGAAGTGGCAATTCTGTAATATTGGGTAAGCCAGACTAAAAGTTGAAAATCTCACTGGCACTGTTTCTAGTCTGGAATCTAGTTTTCCTCGTTTTGAGGCGACCAGCTTTTCTCTCTTCGTGCTTCCTTTCTTCCAGACAGACTAGTTTCAAGATTCTAACTTTCAACTTCAAGTTTGAATCAGGATGGTATCTCATAGACCCGAGTGTAACTTAATATCTTACAACCTCAATCCAACTCATTGGATCAAAAAAAACTTCATCATTACACAGCAAATACGGCTTCATTTTGAGGACTAAAATATTAAAATACTATCGGCACTAACAAAGAGATCTGTCACTGCAACTTATAAAAAGCAAAATTTGAATCAGAAGCGAAATAATGTCGACGACGCCTACGAACCCATCAATCCAAAGTTCCCATTTTTATTTTTAATCGGCTCCTTTCTCTGTTTTCTGGGTCGCCGACCAGACCAGAGTGACACCTCTGCTCTTCTTCTTTGATTAAGGTAGGGGTGAGTTCGAGTTCTATGGAATCTCTCTTTGATATTTTTAGTTTCTGAATTTCAATGTAGAGTAGGAAAAGCTTATGAATGCAGATGGGTTTCATGTTCTTATCCTCCCAGTTTGGTGATTTAGTGTTTCTATGCTTTAAAGGATTGGTTACTGGTTTGAAAATTGAGAATTTTCCTTTTTTGGTTGAAATTCAGGAATTCAGTGTTGATATGGAAGTTATTCTTGATTTAAATTTGGTGGTGAATTGGCGATGATAATTCAGATTTGGGTTTCTCCGAATCAGTTTGAGTTTTTGGGAATTTTGTGTTATAGTTTGTGTATTGAAGTTAGTATGTAAGTTTTTTTTATATATATTTGTATCTTACTGCTGCCATGCAAGTTCTGAAATTTGGTTATGTGAGTTTTTGTCAAGCGTGCATGTTGTTTGCTTGAATCCGGGGTGTTGTGAATTCTAAATGTTAATCTATGTGTCGAGGTATTAATGTTTTGAACATAAATTTAAGGTGATTAAGTTGTTGAATTCGATTACTTAGCTTTTTGCTCTGTATTTGTTTATATTATTTCAAAATTTACTTGATTCTCTGTGGTGTGAATGTGAATTTTTCCAGTTGTAGAATCTTGTAATTGGAAGAGAGGATGTCTGGAGGAGGCACGCAGAAGAGCTTGAGAAAAGCTTTGGGAGCTATCAAAGACTCCACCACAGTTGGATTGGCTAAAGTTAACAGTGATTACAAGGTGAGAAAAGTTTAATTGTTCATTAGGAGTTTTTCCACAAAATTGAATTTTTCTGAGATTTTCTTTGTGGGGGGCGGGGGTGGGGGTGGTAATGAGTTTCGCAGGAGTTGGACATTGCCATTGTTAAGGCCACAAACCACGTTGAACACCCGGGTAAAGAAAAACACATAAGGGGTAAGTGGGTTTCACCCTCTCTAACTTCAGTTATCTGTGTGGCTTATTTACCTCAAGATATGAATGATATCTTCCATCAAGGATTTTCTCATGTCTTGTTTTTGTTAATGCTACAAAAACATTCACTTGTGAGACTTTGTTCCTTTCTCCCTTTTATGAAAGTTATGTTTGCAGTACTGTTGCATCTTCCTGCAACTTCTCCTAGTCACATTTGACATTTTGCTTTCAGATGCATAATTTCTCACCAGTTCTTGATACTTAAGTTTATTTTCATTTTGGTTGTGCCTTTTCTTGTAAGAGGATTTTGTGTTTACTTTTGTTATTCTCTGGTCTCTGAGATAAAACGTAGTTATATTACCTTGAGAAAGTAATGTGGATACAAATGCAGAGCCATCCTGTACATTGTGTTAGGTTTATGTGTCAATTTGGTGTACACAGCCCCATAGGTTTATGGGGTCCTGCATCACCTGGACCCTTGCTGTGGGGTCTATACCCGATTTTATTTTCTATGCAGTGTTCAGAATCTTCAGATATTGTTCTTATAGGTTCTTTTCTTTTGTTTTGAAGAAAGAATTGATAAAGAGGGATCTGTTTTTTTTTTTTTTTTTTTGGGTTTTGCAGTTATTTTTGCTGCAATTTCAGCTACAAGGCCTCGGGCTGATGTGGCATACTGCATCCATGCTCTTGCCAGGCGTCTCACCAAGACACATAATTGGGCGGTATGTGAACCAGGACAATTTTACTTTATGCTGAATCAATTGAACATGGGGGGATCTATAACTGTTTTTACTTGAGAAAACAAAATCATTGTGTCATGTTAAAAAGGGGTGGAATATGAAAAGAATTATGGGTTTATGTGAACGAAACAGAAATGATGCTAAGATCGATAAGAGCCCTTGTAATATCAATGGATTATTAGTTTTTCCATTCTAATTTATTCTGTTTCTTCCTCCAATTTGAAAATATTTTGAAAGAAAATTAGATGTTACGGGTGCAATTTGGGTTGGGCTAACCTGAAAATGACCTGACCCAACCAGACCTTGGGCTAAAAAACATCAACCTTACCTGAAGCTGTCCCATACATATAGATATGATCTCAAAAACAGTTTTTGGTATAGTGGTAAGAATGTGATTAGGTCTTTTAAGAGGTCTTAGGTTCAAATCCTACAAAATGCAAGCTAATTTCTTAAGTTATTTTTATTATAACTAGTTATGCAAGCCTAAGCCAAGTAAACCCAGGTTTTGGCAGGGTTGATGGGAGAGTTTATGCCATTATCATTATGGTCCAAATGCTGTCCTGGCTGGGTTCAGCAACAAGATATATGTTCCACCATTCCACTCTGTCCAGGGTCCTATCCTCTGGTAGTGCATCTGCCTTCAAATCCTTTCTCACTAGCAAGAGCCATGTTCTTATCTTTCCCTTCCTCATTTTTATTGTGCCCTTCTTGTTGCAAGTACTTCAAATATCTTTCGCCAGAAGTCCAAACCATCTAGCAACTCTTCTCTCTTTTCTTCTAGTCACCTGTTGGAGCTACTTCTAGGTTCCCACAGTTGTGCTTATTTTCTGTTCATAGACTTATCACTTATTTATGTCGACATTGGTTAGAAAACATCCTCCTTAATATTACCTCCATGAATTTAATGTACATTGTCCTAATGTTAGATTCAGATAGTTGATTTTCTCTGTGAAGCCAGAGATTATGACCTCAAATCTGAGGTCAACAGCTTGATTTTAGCAGTTATGTGCTTAAGCCAGAGTGCGTCTGTATGGTGTGACAAGCCAAACATCTTTACCACGTGTATATCTCTTGAAGCATTTTTATGTATGATCATTTGAAGCCTGTTATATGTGTGCTTGTTATTCTGTTATCCATGGGCTGTACAGGAGGTTATATGCCTTGCCAGAGCAACAATAATAATTGTGTGCTAAGTAGCATGCCACAATATGCTCACATATCATGTCTTGAACTTATGAGTGTTTCATTATTGAGCTGCCACCCATATCTACATCTCCTAGAGCAAGATAGCATATGGTGAGTGGTTTCAATCACCCTGTTAGGCGTTCCTGTGCACGTGCGCACACACATACACACACACAAAAGCATAATTTTGTCAGTAGAGGATCTCAACTCATTACATGCCTTATGCATTGAGGGAAGCTCCCTAGTTGGGAAGATTTCATATGTAGATGATAGATGTCTGACCCTGTTTATTTTTCCAATGGTCCATTTGCATCTGTTTTGCATGTATATCTTGTTTTACTTTGCTCCTGCTGCTCGTTCAAAAGTATGAGTTTGTGACATTTGAATAGTCATAGGGTCTGTCATCAGTATTACCTTAAAATTTCACCATCAGAGCACATGCTGTACATTTATTTGGTAGAAATATATGAACATAGGCACGGATACTCTGAACATATATAGAAGAACATAATTATCCACCACTGAACTGTTTCCTTATCATAGATGGAGGAGATGTTGAAAGGGAAATGGTAAACCATTTCATCGGAAATGAAAGCAATGAACTGGTCTACTTTGATAACTAGCACCATGGGCAAGATGTGGCTAGAAAGGAAGCTAAGATGAGGTATTGATTTCCTGAGATACAAAAATATGTGGACATGTTGACCATATAGGTTAGGAAAAGTCGTAGATGGAATGTATGGACAAGCCCAACTGCTGCCTGTAGGCCATGTAAATCCTAAATGAAAATGCTTGATCATGATTGCTAAAAAACCAAGGACTTTATGAGTTATGTATCATTTATTAATTTAAATTGCTCTCATTATTCCCTTTACTGTCAAGTTCTTTTCACCTACAACTGTTACTTCTGTTCAGGCTCCCACTTTTCACTTGCATTCATTTTAGGCTTTGATTTTCTTTTGCTGTGATATGGGGTAATTGTCCTGTTACTTCTGTAGATGGGGTAGCTTGTGGTTCTCTTTTAGATCAATTATCACTTAGGATAACTTAGTACCCTGTTAAATGTTTGTGAGATACTGGTTTTAGCAATTGGTGTATTCTCAGGTTGTTGTATCCACATTAAAGTGTATATCTTGATTTGGCTGACTAAGTGCTCATTGGTCTTTAGGTTGCGTTGAAAACGCTAATTGTTATACATCGTGCTTTGAGGGAAGTGGACCCTACCTTCCGTGAAGAACTCATTAATTATGGCAGGAGCAGAAGCCATAT
This sequence comes from Platanus orientalis, assembly GCA_025762735.1. Taxonomy (NCBI): domain Eukaryota; kingdom Viridiplantae; phylum Streptophyta; class Magnoliopsida; order Proteales; family Platanaceae; genus Platanus; species Platanus orientalis. The sequence continues at coordinate 6,965,573 of JAOXJP010000003.1, read as the reverse complement.
GCTCAACTTGTCTTATTTTAAAGATGATTCCAGTCCAAATGGTACTCATGACTCTGAAAGTGCTGAAATCCAATTTTCAAGAGGCAAATGGGTCTGTTCATGACAATTTCTGTTGATTGGTGTTCAGCGTGGGATTATTCTGCATGGGTCCGTGCATATGCTTTATTTTTAGAGGAGAGGATGGAATGTTTCCATATCTTGAAGTACGATGTTGAGACAGATCACCCAGTAAGAATTTAATTTTACGTCATTGCCATTTGATCTTTCTTTTGTGCCATTGAACTATTCTACACTTCTCATTCTCTTGGGTGATAAGATTGGAAAATGAGGTGGCAGATTCTCTTTCTAAGGGAGGGTCTATAGAACTGACCTTTATGTTGGTGCTGATTTTCTGTTTTAGTTTTCTTGCCCCCATCTTGTAAGGGTTGGCTGTTTTTCTTTGTTTTATGTTTTCCTTTCTATTTTAATAAAGTTTCTTAGTTACCACTTACCAATCAAACAAAACATCTTAATCTCAATTTGACAAAAAATTAACATTGTCTCGCCTAATTTGATATTCTTAGGAATTCAGATTGTTTTGTTACCATCATTCCAAATGGCACTGGGACGACTGTATTTTGCATGATGAATCTGAAAAGATAATGAATATGATGTCATATATCCAAATGAAAGATTTCTATTGGAAATGATAGAACACAAACCCTATAGTTAATCTAAAGATATTTAATGTGGTTTTCTTGAAAAACTGAAAACCACTCTGGAATGAGTTTCGTTGACCCCTTTTGTCCATTTTGAATAATTATGTTAACAGGAATATTTTATGCCTCAGAGTCAAGTTGTAGCACTTTATTTGGTCATAAAAGTTTCTGAAAACACTTTAACTTCTTGACTTATTCAGCCGTCCCCCCACCTCTGTTGTGCAGACTTTTTTTTCTTTTGCACTAAGCTTTTTGTGTTAATCGTTTTCCATGTTTTCACATTCAAAACTACCTTATTAAGGCACCAAATCAAAGATCAATTCATATTTTTTATTTGTCTCACACTCACATTTTGTTTTCTGGTGATGGAAAAGTTCAGGCTCTAGCAGAGTGATATGACTCGGGTTATAGTTTGTGAACGCCTTCTTACAAACAATTTGGGGTGATGTTGACAGAGAACCAAGGATCTGGACTCTGCTGAATTGCTTGAGCAGTTACCAGCTTTGCAACAGCTACTTTTTCGTGTTCTTGGTTGCCACGTAATATTTTATTCTTTTGCTATTCAATTTCAAATGGCTTTTGTACACAATCAAATATATTCTGCATCTCTTGATATATTTCATTTGGGAGTATTTAAGTGGGAACTTGTATGCAGCCACAAGGAGCAGCAGTGTTTAATTCTGTAATTCAGTTAGCTGTTTTAATGGTAAGTTTGTTGGTATATTATTTATCTGTGTGATAGTTCTAGCTGAAGTGACTTGCAGATGTCAATCTAATGCCATGGTTACTTTTTTATCCTTTCAAATAGGTAGCTGGGGAGAGCATTAAGATTTATAATGCCATAAGTGATGGTACAGTTATTTTGGTTGACAAGGTATTATTAATATTCTGCTCTTTGAACAGAAGTGCTTGGCTATTTGGTAAGTCATATAATTATGATGATCTGGATTATTACAGTTCTTTGGGATGCAACGCCATGATGCTGTTAGGGCTATTGAGATATACAGGAGGTCAGGGCAGCAGGTACCTATTGGCTTCACTAATTCCCAACTCATCGTTACTCAGCAAAGCCATTTTTAATAAGGACACTCTGTTTTTTTTTTTTTTTTAATTTTTCCATGTCAACCTATTTCCGCACAAATACTTGTGTCAACATGGCTAGACATGGCTATGGATTATTTTCACTCCCAAAGTACTTTAATTGGTCATTAAATGTTTTGGATTAACAGCTTCATCTTTTATTGAAGAATGTAACTTGTTAAATGCATGGTTTAAATGATCAATAATTCTTAACTTTTTGAGTCTTTTAAATTTTGACATGCTATGTATAAAAATAAATATTATTTTATTCACATCTGGACATTGTCTGCATATTGGGTTTTTGAGGTCCCTGTACCAGACACCTTGTATCTGCTTTGTTGTTACATAGACTGATAGACCAAGCCTTATTCCAACTTGCAGTTAGCTACACGATCTTATTCCGCCATTTCATTCTATCTAGGGCTGTATCTTTCATTAAATCATAGGTCATCTGGTCTATTCTCAGTATTTTGAGTCTAGTCCTTTTTGTCCTTCCCATTGCCCTTTTAGCTCCTTCAACTTGCACCATATCTGATGTAGGATCAAGGCTGCTCTGATACCAAAACTGATGTAAATCACTGTGTGTCGCACTAAATCTGAACTAAGTTTAAGGTCAATTGAAAGAACTAATGAGGTTTTATGGCTATTGTATTGCATTCAGTAGGGTTTAGGGTTATAAAAAAAGAAATTAGGTTTAGGGTTTGCTGGAAATTTGGACAAGAGGTAAGGAACTGAGGTGATAAGGTGATACGAACATAAAGGGGAAGAAATTAGGACTGGCTGATGGGTTATATAACTCATAATGGTGGTAATGTTGTTGTTTCTGATAAAGCAGCAGGAAATCAACAAAACACAAAAAAAAAGGTTTAGGATTAGAGGGAAATTAGGGGTTTTAGGATTAATGTCAATAAAATTTAATTAAGATATAGTTATCAGAAAATTCTGCAGCAACTAGACTCATAAAAACAGTTGAAATAGAAGACAGAATAAGAAGGTGAGAAGAAGGTGACCTTGAGATAAAGAAATAGAAGAAGAAAAGGAAAAAAGAGAAGAACATGATCGAGAAGAACTTTACCTAGGTCACACTTAGGGTTTCACACATTAGAGAATCTTTCACACAATATGACTTCTGTAATTCCAATGATACCCTTTACAAGCACACACACACACACACACATATATATAGTAATTTAGCTTCTAATAGGACTCATGATTAGAAACATTTTTTTGATAAGCAAGAGGATTTCATTAAAAGAAAGGGGGATGAGAAATCCCCAAGGGACTTACAGCCCAGACCCCAAAAGTAGAAAAGATCTTTTGCTCTACTCCTCTTATTTCCAAACGTCCAAAAACCAAACAAACTTCAACCTATTAGACACTAGATCAAATCTGACCCAAAATATAAAATTACCTATATTCCCCTATAATCAAATAAATAAATAGCAACAACCTGTTTACTCAAGCTAAGCCAGCTGTCCACCCATATTAACTCCTCTTTGATGTGGGACGTATGGTGCTCCCTAAGGATAGACCTATGTGTGTCCCCTGGCCAAGGAACCCCCTTTTGTGTTGAGGTTTCCATAGAGTTTGATGCTTGTTAACCCATGTTATGATGCATCAATATCACTCCTCATTGGAGCACACATTGGTCTTTGTTGTACATGACCAAACCATGCCAGCTACTTTTCTTCATCTTGTCACTCATTGGTGCTACCCCTAAGTTCCTGCATATGCATTCAAATCTGACTTTATCCTTTCTAGTTTTGTTACCCATCCATCTCAATATCCTCTTCTTAATTATAATCATTCTACACAAGTATTATTTCTTGGTTTCCCAACATTTTGCTCCATAAAGCATGCCGGTCTTATAAAATTTCCCTCTCAATTTTGTAGCATGCATCGATCATGCAGCACTCCAAAAGTATCCCTCTACATCATTCATCATGCTCTAATTATATGAGCAACAACCTCTTCAATTTCTCCCTCCTTACCGTTTAGGTGATTGCCAAGGTAAAAAATGGTCACTCTGAGTATCTCTTGGTGATCAATCTTAACTTCTCTTTCATTTCTACTCACTAAAATTGTACTCCATATATTTTTATTTGGTCTGAATAATCTTAAAACCTTTCAATTCTAAAACATATCTCCATAGTTATGACCTGGCATTTATCCCTCTCTATTGTTTTCAATCAACACTATATTTTATTATCTTTAATTAAAACTTTATTAATAACAAAAAACATACACCCTTGAACCTCCTTCTATATATGCCAACTCAACTCCTCCATAACCAACATTAAGAGAGTCGAATCAATGCTGACTCCTAGTGTAAACCTGTTTTGACTGAAAACTCAATTCTCTCCGTTAATTGTTCGAACATTGATAATCACTCCATCATACATACCTTTAACTATTTTAGTATATTTATTAAGTGTTTGCTTATCTTTCACCAATGTGAAGAAATACTGGCTCAATACTAACCCTAGTGTGAATCCGATTGTGATTTAGTATTTGTTTGTCTCTCCCCCAATTGTTCTAACACAACCAACCACTCCATCATACATATCCTTTATATGTCAATTCATAAATTTTCTTACACTAATTACTACTTGAATTGTTTAATTATCAATGTCCTTTACCACTTAGTACCAATGTTAGTATGGAGGATTTTGACCACATGGCTTTTTCTTAAGCTATCTTCTGGTTTTATAGGCGGAAAGACTGTCAGAATTTTATGAAATATGTAAAAAGCTTGATCTTGGGCATGGAAAAAGGTTTATAAAGATTGAGCAGGTTTGTATTTCTTTGGTGATGCTTTCTTTGATGGCTTTTGCTTTCTTCGGATGTAGTTTTTTAGTATTATTATTATTATAATAATAATTATTTTGGTTACTTTTAATCAATTCAACATTTTTTTTGAGTTATTTTCTTGTTAATAATGCAGCCACATGCATCATTTATAACAGCCATGGAGGAGTATGTGAGAGATGCTCCCCGAGCTTTGTTGGTTCAGAAGGGTCAGGTATGAAGTTCTATTAGAAAATAAAGCTAGTTTCATCTCAGATGGGTGATAGATCCAAACAATCAAGTGCTTCGACATTGGCTTATTAACAGTGATTATAAAGCACATATTGTTATGAAAAAGAAAAAATAGTATGTAATACCATGTGTGATGCGGACAACATTATACAACTTATGTATGTACCCCCACCTAAGAGGGTTAGATTTAAATGTACATGTTATGTGGGTTTATTAAGGGTCTTATAGGGGGTAACATTTATTTTATGAGCGCATGTAATAAGGTTAATAGTGTCAAAATTTTGTTGGGTTGTTTTTAGAGTAATCCTATTTTTTTATTTTTATCCCACTTTTTCAATGGTCAAAACTTGTTCTTTTGGCTTGATTTTGGTGTCATTAGATAGGTTATTCAGTTACCTTTCTAACGAGACCAAGATTACCCAAATCCGAGGTGATTTAGAAAAGTTATGACCAAATTACTAAGGGGGTATTAGTGAAAACAAAAAGTGTTTTTTTAGAAAATCTTTAAGTTTTAGTAGTTTAGACTTTATGAAGTTTTATGTTTTGGAAAGTCTAAGAATTAAGAAACTTGTGCAACATGTTATTAATGTTTTTAGCAAGTTTAGGATTTTAGAAAGTGTGTGATGAGGACATGGGAACATAGTGGGGCCTACACATGGCTTCGTTGGGGTCCACGCATGGAAGCATCCAAAGAGGAGCTTGAAACACACATGATGGAGTCTTTTAGAGTTCTTTTACTGTTTTACTTAATAGTTTATGAGTTATTAGAGTCTAGGACATGAGGATCATTTTAATTTTAATTTTTGGGTATTTGTATAATTAAGCATTATTACCAATGATATTTTAGTAATTTTAGAGAGTTAACAAGTTAAAGTGGGGCCTTCTGAGAGTGTTGGATGAAATCTTCTAGAAGGGCTTGATTTTGACACTTTGTTTTTAAAAAGTTAAGTTTTTAATAGTTTTGACTTTAGCTAAGTCTAGGGTATTAAGTAAGCTTGTAGTTTAGGAGTTTCTAAGTTGGTCTTGCTACTTTCATGAGTTTGTGAGCCTATATATGTGTTGCAGGCTTTTGTATTTGGTATAATGTAATTAATAAAAATTTTGGTTAGTTTTTTACTTTCCACGAGTGGAACTCCTTCTTTTCTTCAAGTCCTTGGTGCTTAAGGCTTGACTTAGTTGGTGATTTCCAAGTTGTAAGTTGGTGATTTTTCATAGGTTATTTATCTTCTTCTCCTTCTTTTTTTTTCTTTTTCTTATCCTCTTTTATTTATCTCTTTTGTTCTTTACTGTTTTCCATTTTTTTGGTTTATTGAATTAAGTGTGTGCAGCTTGATTTTTATATAACTTCATATATCTAGAAATCTTGGAATAACCTAAAATTTGGTGTATGTACTCTACATATATGTCAGAATCACTATGTCAAATTTCAAAATTTTCTAATGCATGAATAAAGGTATTTTGGTAATTTTGGGTTTTTGCCCATAAATTATAGAATTGCTCTTTTGGCTTTCTTTGTTTTCTTTTCTGTCTTTTTTTGTTTTAATTCTTTTAAAACCATCTAATCAAGTTTCTTCTTCTATTTTCATTAAAATTGATTATTTAAAGTGTGCTTCAATTTCAGTTCTTGGTTCTTTAATCTTTTTCTTCTTGTTTCCATTATATATCTTATGTTTTATTGAGATTCTTGGCTATCATCCTATATCAGTGTGTTTTAAGAAGTTTTAAATTTTAGAAAGTTTAGGTAGTAAGTTACAAGTATTTTAGAATGTTTCTTTATTTAGAAAGTTCTAAATTATTTAGGTTGTAAGCCTATTTAAAGGCACCCCCTCTCCATAATTTTACGGTAAAAAATAAATAAGTTTTGAATATTTGGATGTTTGCAATGTGTAGCTGTAGTTATGTTCTCCTCTCCAAGGGTTGACGCCATCTCTTAGGCTCCCCTTTCTTTCCATGTAGGTTATAGTACACTAAGGTGCATATGTGAGTACCTCTCACCCTCCCTCTCTCTCACCTCTTATCTTCCGGGTATCTCTCTTATCTTCTTCTCCTTCTCTCTTAATCTTTTATTCTCTTTCTCTTCTCTTATATTCTTTTTTATCTTCTTCTTCCTCTACAAAGTTCCTTAATGGTTTTCATCAAAACCGTCATTAAAGAACCTTCTATTTAATCCATCTAATCTTATCAAAATTTCATGAAATTTTAACTGTAAAACCCTTAAACATGTCAGAAACTACCCTAAAACTTTGGATTTTTTTGATACATCAAATGGACATTTTGGTATTTTTCAGAATTTTTGTCCAAAAAATTACAAAATACCCTTTTGAGCTCTTTATGTTCTATTTTTTTCTCCTTTTTTTGTTTTAACTCATTCTAATATTCTTTTTGTGATTTTATTTTCTAATTCTTAAGTTTTCGTGGCTAGTTGTTCAAAATTTCAATTCATGATTTATTTTGCTTTCGCATCCTTTATTTTACATTCTTTGAGGCTTTGGGAGATTGTGCTACATCAATTTTGGCATCTTCCCCTTTCTACTGCATCAATGCAACATATACATAATGTTTGAAACTTTGAATTCTATAGATGAGAGCAATATATGACAATGTTTTAACAAAGTATGCATCCATATGGTATCTTTTGGCTTAATCCTTTAGTGTTTGTCTTCCTGTGCACTCTAGAAATAATTTCACAATTGTGGCTCCTAAGTACATGTTGAGGCATGTTGGTATTGAATTTGGATGTGGGTCTATTGCTTTTTAGAAACTTGAGATAGAGATTTCTGTCATGTTTGTGTAAATTTACCACCTTTAGATAAACATATAACATCTAGGAAAATTTGAAAAATCATACATGATAGTAGATACATATCTGTTAAGAGCTTATAATTGATAGTTTGTAAGAAAGAAACATATTACATTTACTTTCATGGAGATATTCTTTTTTTGATGAATATAATGGAGAGATTCTTCATCTCTAGCAGATAGTGTACTTACATTTTTTGCGGCTAACTTCATAAAAATTCTTAGTTCCCTTATTTCTTGATTACTTTTGGATCTTAAACTATATTTTTCAAAGAAAAAGGTTTTAAGTGTACCTAAATTATATCTTGTTGTGACAAAACCACACAGCGGAACAAATGAGTCGTATTCATGTAAGCAATGGCAAGAAACAAAACGAGAAAATCAATAAACGACAAAGAACAATCACACAACATAAGATTTAATGTGGTTCAACAAGATTGCTTATATCCACGGGCGAAGACGATCATGAACTTTCACTAAAACAGAGAACAAAGAGAGTATAAAATGCACAAAGGCGAGTTTCCAAAGGCGAATCACTAAGGAAAGAACCCAAAGAACTCTTCATAGAACGTTCTTGCCTCTACAACCAAAGTCTTGACAAAACCTTCAATCTATCACACTCTGAAAACCCTCATACATTCCTCTTATATAATAGCGTGCATCCCAAGAAACCTTACAACCTAACATGGGTCAAACCCCCAAAATTGGTTCCGGTCGACAGACCTAAATTGGGTCACAAAACAGGTACAAAATCATGATCGCCCAAAAACAGGTTACTCTCCAGATCATACAAACGGGTTGTATTTGGGTTGAATTTAAGACACTTTCCTAACAAATCTCCTCTTTGGTTTGACCTTCAACCAAACTAAACTAAATGAAGCTCCTTGATCATCTTCTTCTCCAAACCCCGAAGTGTACACAATCAATTCTTTTTCAAACTGATTAAGTCCTAGCCACCCTTGAACTCAAATCACCAAAATTGGCTTTGTTGACATATCTGTTGACTCTTTAACATTAAATTCATCTACAACCATGTCTTCAAAACCATCTCTGATTGGAGGTTTAACGTCCAACTTGGGCTTACTTCCATGTTGTTGAACTTCTGGAACCTAAATGGGGTCGAAAACATCCTCACATCCCAAAAAAAAATAGGAGTCTCACACTCTAATTCCACCTCCAATTGAACACCCAAACTCAAATCTTTGTCTTCCATAATCTTCTTGCTTGGACACAACAAGATAGACTAAAATCTACACTTGCGTGTTGCTTTCCAAGAGCACAACGCTCACAAAACCTAAACTTCTCACCATAGAGTAAACCCTTCTTTCTTAAATCTGCTAAACCTCTTACATACATGTTACACATTCACAAATGTCATGACTGTATACAGAGTAAACCAGAATATGGTGTAAAAGACACAACTGCTTCACCTTGAATGGTGTTCTTAGAAAGCACATAAAAGTTTCCAACTTTCCTTACTTTCAAAGCAATCTGGGCACCCCGAAGAATCCTCATGGATTCATTTTTAACAGAATCTTTATACCCACTAGAATCCATCTCACCCAAAGATCTAAGGTTCCTCTTCAAATTCAGAACATGTCGAACACTTTTCAATGTTCTCAGAACCCCAACATGCATCTTGATTTTGATTATACTTGTGGGCATCGTGGAAAGACCTGGGAGGTTTGCCCGCTCCACTTCGGGAAAGAACCACGCTTGACCTGTCAACCTCTGGGCTCTGGTTTTCGAAGTCGCCACCAATTCGGGTTTTTATAGGCAGAGTTAGATGCTTGCCTTCTTTCTGGGGGGAAAGGAAGATGTGTGCTTTTTAGGGCCCAAACTAGGCACTTTGGCCTAGGGTTGACTTTTAGATTGATCTGGTTTACAGGGATCTGGATCAGCTGTTTGGTTGTAATTGGGGAAGGTGTTAGGCATCCCAATTACCCACCTTTTTAGGGTGGCTCATCTAACCTAGCAACTTTCAAGTGCCAGTAAGCGGAAGTGTGTGTATATATTTATTTTATTTTTATTGGTCTAGACCAATCCTGTGGTGTGATCATTACAGTTGCACCCGAAACATAGTTTCTGGCTACCTACATACTTGATCTTGTATGGTTCTGTGTTCCTATGGTTTTGTTGGGATCAAACTACATGTAGTTTTGAGGGTTTATAAGTCTCGGTAGTCAAGTACATCTGACAGTGAGACTGGTTTAGGGTAGGTTAATTTTAAGGTTTTTAGATATTTACAGAGTACTCACCGTTGCAAAAATATGTTGGTGAAAGGGGGTCATGACTATGTTATATCAATTTGAATGTTTTATGTACTTAACTGGGCTATGGCCAAGTCCAAGGGTCTTTGGGTCGTGAACCAATATGACATGACCCTAGGATAAGGTGGAGACTTGTAAAAAGTCGGAAAGGATTAAAAGACAATGATTGAATCGGGTTACTCAACTGGATCGCACTGACGTAGCATCTACAACACTAACATTGTCTCCCAAGTAAAATTCAGGTGTTTTGGATACTTAGATGTTTGATGTTGGACTTGGTTTATGTTCAAAAGTTAGAGAAGGGTTTTAAAAGTTGGAAGAGGAGTTTTCTATGGTTTTAGAAGTGTAGAGATTTATTTTCACCCTTTGATTTATCAAAAAATGATAAAATTAGAATTTATCAATCAGTACACCTGATCTTCATGTGTACGCATGATCTTCATAGTGAAGTGATTTTAGGCGTATTGTCCTAGATGGACCTTACTTGGTCATTTCACTAAAGTCAAGAGTCTGGAAGTCTTACATTAAGGGTTTTCGCGGGTTTGTGGGTCTTTTCATATCACGGGATACATAGGGACAGAGAGACAGGGTTTTCAGGTTAGTATGCCTGATCTCAGGCTGTACACCTGAATTTAAACTGGATTAAAACTCAGGCGTATGCTAGACAGTGCGCACTCAAATGGACTTATCTCTCTCCACACAACTCATAATTGAGCGTGGTTGGTCTCTTTGAAAAGCTAAGAGAGATCTTTCTGACAAGGTATAATGAGCATATATTTAGATATGCTTGAAATCGGTTATACGCCTAAACTTAAAGTACGCCTGATCTCCATGGAAGTGAGAGTTCAGGTATACTGGTTCTGAGTTAGAAACTAACAACTTGTATTTTAAGGTTTTAGGTTACCAAAAGTGGTCCAATGGACCTGAAATTTTGCAGAGAGTTGAGTTATCATCTCAGTGAACTCTCTGTAAAATTACAGCTCTGTTAGACAATGGTGGACTCCATTTGGAATTTTTTAAGGTATGAGTTATGTGCAACTTAGCACAAAATTTGACAAAAACTGAAAATTGTGGGACCCATTCCGGGAGTTATAGACATGGGGTTGGGATCAAATTTGGTGGAGAACTAACAGAGAATGTCATGAAGCTACTGTAAAAATTTGAGAGCAAAATAATAACTATACATAAAGTTATTTAGCAAACAAGATGGATAGCTAAATTTTACACAAAACAGAGATAACAGAATTTTAGTTTAAAAGAAATTATGGTAAAATACCCTAAAATTAATAAAATGAACTACAGAAATTAATTTAAGTTTATAAACATGTTAACTAATAATTGAAATAAGAATCAATCAAAAAAGAATTTTACAAACAGAGTTAAAATTCAGGCATTCCCCACTGTCCAATCTGGACTGGGGGGAACACCCTTTTTTAGTGAACAAGTGGGACCCATCTTGGGTGACAAATGGTATGATCTGGGGCTCAAATTTTGTGAGCTGGTAAATCATTATG
>JAOXJP010000003.1:6936084-6949011 GCA_025762735.1 Platanus orientalis | reverse complement strand
TTAAATTTCTCAGCAACATATATATAATTAATACTCAATCTTTGAGCTTGTCGTCTTTCCAAGACCATGGCTACTGATTGATCCACAATGGCCCCTTGAGAAACGACTCTCTCAAAAACTTTAGAAGCCCTAACAGCGAGGGAAGGCATGGATAACATCTCAATTAGGATATAAATATCCGAAAAGTGATGACCTGCACATACAATCTGCTCATCCATCGCATGCAACCTTTCAACAGTAAATCTATTTTCACCATACAAGAACCCACAAGGTGTTGTTAGGCTATTGTCACCAAGATTGCAGTCAGAATCAATATCTCTTAACATTGCTTCAGCAACATCGGCCGAACTCTTCACAGTTTTAGTTAGATCAACCAGAACACAAGGTGAAACTTCAGCACCCAAACTCTTCAGCCTAGCACGAACAACTCTGACCTACAAAGGAAAATTGAAACAACTTATCCTACATAAGAAGGGAGAACATTCCATATTATAGCTCACAAGACAATTCATAAGAAAAATCCAATATAAACTTTCAAAGGTGTCTCCATGCATACTGCTTGAGGAAGATGCTGGCATTGGGAAGCAGCTTTGAATAAAAAACGCATGGTTGCTGCAAGTGGTTCATCATTTGAATCCATCAACAGCTTAAAAGCTTGAAATAAGATATGTTCCCACACTCCACTGCCAAACTCTAGTTGACTAAGGGCACCAAAAACCTTAAATAACAACCAAAAAAAAATCATATTAAAAAAAATGATGCAGCAGTAGACTAAACTTCGCAAAAAAGAAATGCAGGCTAAAGAAATCAAATCAACATCAACTTTTTCTAAATGTTCAAAGACAACTAAAAGTCTAAATTACATCCCAAGAAGACTGAAATATATATATATGCATCTTACAGGTAATCGAAGTGCAGGATCCACATCGGGCTTTTGAAGTCGATCTAGAAGAGCACAAGCAGCGAGCGAATGCTCTGAATGATCAACCAATTTGGGTACCAATGCAACTAGGTCTGGTTGCAGATGTTTAGGAGCTTTATCAAGCACAAGAGCAATCTTTTGCACAGACTGAGGTCTTTGCTTTGGTTCCGGACAACCTTGTGGAACAGTGCCATCTAGGGATCTCAGTGACTTTACAATCAACCCCAAGAGCTCCTCAGACTGCTCTGGCCACTTCATCTGAAAAAGCAATTTTTTCAACCAGTTAATGCTTGGCAACCAGGCTCAAACACCCACTTAATAACTGAACTCAATTAATTGTACCTTGGGAGATCGAATGAAACCATTATCCACAGACAGACCCCACCCTGCAGAAGTTTCTGGAGGAGAAATAGGCTGTCCAGGAACAGCCTTTTCAGGTATATCAGTTCTATTCATGTCTGAGCTTTGCACTGCATAAGCATTAGTACTCTCATCTGACCCAGAATCCAACCTCTCAAATACAGGGGATTGTACAGATTCCGTTGCTCCATTTTCCCTACCAGATCCCGATGGACTGACAACTCCATTGCTATCTGGAGAAGTCTTTGAGCTCATATCTGAAAAATTATCACTAGATCTTTCTTCTGAAGGTTGGCAGCACTCAACCATTATATCTAAAAGTAAATCAATGATTGCCTGCTGCAAGACTTTAACCCCCATCAACAAATTCATCAGACTGGGGGAAGATTCATCTGTCTGTGAGACCACCTCCTTCCCATCACTGCTACTAGAGAGCTTGGTTGGGAGAAGCAAGCGCTTTACTTTTGCAGGGTCATCAAGATAAACACGAAGCCCGGTCAGAAAACCAGCTATTGCGCCAGCATCCATCAGAAGCTTTTCCCTCAAAGTGACTTGTGGCTGTGAAGGATTATCTCCATATGAAAGGTGAAACCCTGCCCCAGCAAGAAGGTTTCTAAAGATATCTTCTTCATCACCACTTATTCCTTCACCATCTTCAGAATCAATAAGCTTATCAGGGTCAGTTGACAAATCATCCTCAGAAGACAAAACCTGACCAAGGGACCACCAGATGTAAGCATGGCCCCATAGGCTAACCTGTAAATACTTGGAATGTACCATGCTCAAAATGATTCTAATCAGTCTAATTCAGGATAAGGGGATATAAAATGATGGATCATTTGTGTTGTATCAAAGAGACATGCAAGTTGGTTCAAGATAATCACTCAGATCAAAAAATAATAATTGAATCTTGACATACCTCTTGAAAGTAGCACACTTTTTTCTTTTCTTTTCTATCTTTTTATTTTTTTTATTTTTATTTTTTTGATAAATAACAGACAGAAAATAAATGGTATGCAACAGGTGTACAAAAGAAGATGGAAACAGGGAAGAGAACACAAATTCAAAGAGGACCCACCCTAGGAACAAAAGGACTCCCCTCAAACAACACAAAATCCAGATGAAGAAACAAAACCCCCATCTCACACTCTCCCCTACCTTTTGAACCTACATCAACCAAACCAGATACAAGGTCCTTGGAAGAAAGCGCTGGCCATGAAGACACAATTTTTCTTATCGACAGCAGCTCAAGAGAGGCTTTCAACGATGGACAGGTTATGCAAGCAGGGCTTCCATCTCCTGAGTGTGTGCTTAGTCTGCTTATCTGCTACAACAGCAGAGAATCAGCCTCTCATATTCTCATTCATTGTCCTTACACCTGGGAAATATGGTGCAAGATAACGAAAGATTTTGGTCTATGTTTTATAGCTCGGGAGAATGTGGCTACATTGCTTGAGGGTTGGCAGACTGAGGCCCTTAATGATTTGGGCAAGAAAATTAGGCATCTTGTTCCCGCTGCTATGTGTTGGTCAGCGTGGATTTAATGGAACAACGTGAACCAGTCTTTCAAGTTTACAAGAGGGTAAAGGGGAGGATCATCTATTGCGCTAGAAGATATAAGGGCTATGATGGTCTGCCGGATGGAACCCTTATAAAGGATTGGACTAACTCAATTGGGGGGTAGGGTTGTAAGGGTGTACGGGCGGCTCTTTTTGGGGATCTCTTGTCCCTGTTTTCCTCCCTCTTCTCTCTTTGTCTTCTCCCTCTTGTATATACTTGCTGCTTTCAACTAAAAATATATATATATATTCATAAAAAATAAAATATGTCAATAAACGACTGCCTTACACCCTTCCAACAACACAAACCCCAAACCATGACAATCCAATGGACCAGACCTGTTGAAGTATATTAAATCTTGTATCTCCTAACTCCTTGAGGTTTTGGGAGAGTTGGTTAATTCACTTTTAACATGGTATCAAAGCCAAACCAGGTCGCAAGTTCGAATCACATGGAAGTATTATCTTGAAGGTCGTACTACACGTGTGTGCATGTTGTGGACTTGCACCTGGTTCCCTAAGTATTCCTAGGAGAAAACAGTGTTCCACCTAGGGGGTATTGAAGTATGTTAATCTTGTATCTCCTAAGACAGGTTTTGGGCTTTAGGGAGAGAGTTGGTTAATTCACTATTAAGAAGACCATCAATCATAAAGTTGCACCCCTCCCTTCTTACTGACACAAGCCACAAACTTGAAAGATGGAAATACCCCTAACGCCTCTTCTCCTTCCACTTTTCCTCCCCTTCTGCCCCTCACTAATGCAGAACAAGAAAAAGCCCATATTCGTATTTGACAGGTTTATGCAGGGGTATTTTGATAAATTTGGGTTTAAAATTTTTCAATGGAAAAATTTTTTTATTTGGTCAATTTTAGGTTAATACAAGTTGAAGGTGCTAGAAGTGAGACAATACAAGTTGAAGGTGCTAGAAGGAGTAGAGGAAGGCCAAAATTGACTTGGGTGGAGGTAGTAAAGAGGGACATGGCAGCTTGTAATTTAACTGCAGATATGGCTCTAAACAGAGCGGAATGGCGGAATAGGATTCGTGTAGCCGACTCCAAATAGTTGGGATAAGGCTGTTTGTTGTTGTTGTTGTTGCTTTGGTCAGGTCTACATTGGATAGTTGTTGGAGATGGGCATTTACAACATTTGTGGAGTAGTTGGAGTTGACATATAGTCTGATAACAGGCATATGTTGATGCTCATACATAACTGTTTAGAAGTAATGCCAATGTTAAGTACTTAAGTAATGATAATCAAGGAAACATGAGTTGGAGCTGAAAGAAATGTTGGAAGCACATGTTTCCCCTTGAGTTAAAGTGTCAGTCATTAAGAAAGAAGAGATATATGATGGGCACTTAATCGTTATAAAAACTATACATTGGAATGCAGTTGTGTGGAACAGGTGCAAGAAATCGCTTACTCAAGTAAACGGCATAGTGAATGGCTTCAACCCATTGGAGAATGTGGCTATGGAGTGTAAAGTCAAGCTCATTAGTAGTATGGCTCAGTGTAGTCAACAAAGCATCAACTAGGCAACACCTAGCCGAGACGCTACTGCCTACATTAAGGTCTAGGTGGTCAGTGGATAACATTGTTAAAAGAATGAAACAAAACCTTGTTAATTTAATACCGGTGCATTAAAATGTTGATGCAGCCTTGTTTGGCTGATCTGTGGAACCTTTGTACGTCTCACCTCACAAAAGGGTCAAATGCAAAGGCCCCAAGAAATATCCAGATTTCAGTTATAAGGGTATTTTCTGTATTAATTTAAAATTCTTGTTTGACAATATTTTTTATTTTAGTTTTGGGTTAATCTAGGTTAATTTCTTGTTAGTTTGTTTGAGGGGGATTTTTTTTTTATAAGCAGAGTAGGTTTTATTTAACTGTTACGAAGTGAAATTTTTATTTTCGTCAATTTTCTTTAGGACGTGTTTTGGACAGTCAAAACTTACCTATTTGCCTATTTTTTTGGTGTCATTTGAAAGGTTGAGTTTTATGTGATTTGGGAAAATTATGACCAAAATACTAGTAAGGTATTTAAATATGATGGGATTTGTGCTTTTTTAATTCTACTTCAGTTAGGGTAGTTTCTTAGTGGTCGAGGTTTGTCTAGGGTTAGTAATAGGGTTTCGTTTATATATATGGAGGAGATGGAGTAGTGTATTACAGAGAAGTTTTATTGAATGAAGGTTTTTTTGTTTATTTATTTATTTTTTATTGAAAGTTGTAGCTGTGTTAATTTCTAGGTGATCCTAGGTAAGATTTCTCTGTTCTTTTGAATTCTTTTTTTTTTTTTTCTCATTTTGGATAAGTAACGAGATTTTATTAAAAAGAAAAGGGCCAAAAGCGGCATGCACGTAAAATACACTACTGCTAAAACTCAACTCAAGACTCAAATACAATGGAACCCCATTCAAAGATAGTCTTGATATCTAACCCTTGAAATAAAGGATGGATCAAAGTTCAACTAAAAGGACAAGCAAAATTTTTCTCTTGGATCTTCGGCAAGGCTAACTCTTGCCCTTTAAATATTCTTGAGTTTCTTTCCCGCCACAACTCCCAGCACACCACAAATGGGATAATCTTCTCTTGGATCTTCTTATTTCTTCTATTTCTCTTTTCCTAGTTCTTTCCACCATCAGCCCTAATCTCTTTTAAACCTCTCAACCTTAGGCCCATCTAAGTTCTAAATCTCATTTCCTATATTTGTATTAGTTTTATTAATTTTCCCTTATTTTATTTATTTATTTATTTGATAAGAAAGGAAATTTATAGAAGAGAGCAACAAGCAAGGACTCGCAAAAAAGAGCAACAAAAAACAAAAGCCACTACATCCCCAACATCAAGGAATCCCACTCAACCCATTCATGAAATTTTACATTGCTAAATCATGAAATCTCAACTCCACATTTCTTCACATAGAAAGCGTGATGCCATATGCATGTAGGATAGTGAGTATGTGCTCAGGAGATAGGAATAAAATTAATAAAAGAATAAAAATAAATAAACAAGATTCCTACTTGCAAGTTTATATGCTAATTCAGACAATTCTTCAAATTAGGTTCATATGCAACAAAGGAGTTAGGGCTTACAAAAATTAATAAACAATTAAAGACCTAATTAACATGCTTGGATTATCAATAAGATAAAAAAAATTAGTAATGACGTTAGTGCAGATCAAACCCGAAAAATGTCTAAATTATGCAAAATAATTCTAAGAATGACCTGAGAGGTCTAGAGATGAGTTTAATAATATATTTAGACAACCAGGATGTTGTATTGGGGTTTTGTTTAGGCCATGAGATAATAAACTTAGCTCCAGGCCATATGCCACAACATGCCAAAAGTGTCTACTGTCAGAAATTTGAAAAAATAGCAAAATAGAAGAGAAATACGTGAATCTGATGTCAAATACCTCATTGAAGATGTTGGATATGTTTGCTATTAATATCCAAACTCAGAAATCCAATTTGGTGAATTCCTTAATTTTTTTTTGCAATTTTCTCTATTGTCCAACAGTGCCGCCAACCCCTTTTCAAATATATATATTTTTTTCTGAAGTGGGACCTACAAGGCCGGATCGCCCAAGGGTGTAGTCCACTTTGGAAAAATTTCACGAGCAATGAGCCTAGAATGAGAGAACTGGAGCAATTCTCATAAAGTGACTTAAAGACACTGTTTCACGCCTAGTAGTGAGTCCAACGGCTCAATTTTTTCAAACTTTCAAAATTTCAAATATTAGGTGCTTCATTATGGATCGTACAAGGGTCTCTGACACCCTGAAAAATCCAAATCAGCAAAAACTTTGAATGGGTGAGCTTGGGATCAATTCTTGTAAAATCTATCAGGGCCACTCTCATGCCAGGGGTCATTCCAACGGCTAGAATACTTTCAAAAATTTTCAAATTACAAAGGTTGATTGCTTTCAGATGGATTGTCTAGGGGTTAGGGATAGCATAGAGAAGACTAATCAAAGATGGATTTGTTGGGGAACAATAGTCGATCTTCTAAAATAGCTCCAACAGAGGTTTTAATGCCTGAAATTGTAGCACTTAGAAAATATCTCTTCAGCACTAAAAACTTGAACTGTAGGCTTCTGCTATAGGATCGTCTAGCCCTTCTGTAAGCCTTGGAAGAGAGGCTTAAGCCAGAACCTTGAAGTTGGCTTGCTAGGTTTGAATCTTTCAATGACTATATCAGTTCCAGCAGTAAAAGTTCCTGTAGAAATTTAAAGAAAAGAGAAAATAGAACTAGATTAAGAACCTTTAACCTAAGGGGAAGGGAGTGGCCTCCACCACTAGCGTTAAATTATGTAGAGACCTAGACCTATTTCAGGGTTTTAGGGTTCTTCAACTTCAACAAAAAACAAGAGGAAGAAGAAGGTTGAAACGTGAGACTTTTTTTTTAATATTCATTGTATAAAATCCCTTGGCTGGTTGTGGGCTCTATAAATAGAATCCCACGGTTAAGTTGCTTATTACAAAATAAAAACCTCTAAAAAATAACCGTCTCTTATTTTGCATGACAAAAACATCCCTCAATTATAAAAAAAATAACAAAAAATCCATAAATCACTTATTAAGACTAAAATACCCTCACTACATGTGACATAAAATAAAAAGAACATGTAAAATAAAAAGAATGGCCCTAATGGAACCATAGGATGATTGTATCCCTCATGCATCGCCTCTGGTAGACCTAGAACTCTCTCTTGGATCCATTGTCCTCATCAACTCTCTCCTCCTGGGAAAGAGTCGTCTCTATCGCTAAACGCCTACGATACTGCTCTAGAATGTCAGTGTTAAGACACTGCAACTCACTCTCAGTCAGCCATGTATTGTTAATATTTAGTCGACCTTTCCACTTGGCGATGTATCTTTGATAACCTCCCCATCAAGTGGAAATAATCTGGTCATCCATAATGACCTCAATCTCCTCCCTGCAAGTAGTGACTAATGGCATAGGCTAAAGAGGCCGAGGGTCTAAAGTCTGTAGGTCTACAAAACGCTCGAAGTCTGGGGTAGAATGACCATGGTAGGGTACAAGGTCCTCTACATTAAAAGTATAGCTAATCCCTAAGTCAGTCGAAATATCCAACACATACGCATTTGGTCCAATCTTGTTTAGAACTTTGTAAGGTCCCGAACTCCTCGCATGCAATTTTCGCATGACCCCAAGTGGGTATTGCTTAGGGCAAAAACGAACCATAACTAAATCATTAACTGGAAACTCGCGATGTGATCGATGCAAATCAGCCAACTGTTTATATTTCTCATTACTTATAACAATTCAACGCCTAGTCTCTTGGTGTAATGCATGTAAATGCGATGCAAATGCAGATGCAAACTCAGATGGATGCTGGGATGCAAGCATAAAAATAAGGTCTATAAGAGCCCTAGGTCTAGAACTTGTGACTCTCAAACGGACTCATTCCAGTTGTCCTATTGACCGAATTATTATATGCAAACTCAGTAGTAGACAAAACTATATCCTATGCCCTAAGGTTCTCACCGACCAGACAATAAAGTAATGTCCCTAGACTTCTGTTCACTACCACAATCTGCCCATCTGTCTGAGGGTGGTAAGCATAATAGAACTATAACTTAGTACCCATCATCTTTCATAGTGTCTTTTAGAAATAACTGACAAATCTGACATCACGGTCAGACACTATGGACTTGGGCACCCCATGTAAATGGACTATCTCATCAAAGAATAGACGAGCGACTTTGGAGGCATCCGAAGTCTTAACACATAATATGAAGTGGGTCATCTTGGAAAATGATCCACTACAACTATCATGGAATCGTGTTACTTTGGTGGACGAGGAAGGCTCAATATAAAGTTCATGCTCACATTCTGTCATGGAGTGTGAGGAACTGACAAAAGAGAATACAGATCTGGACTCTGTTTCCTCTGCTTCGCCAGTTGACAAGTACGACACTGCTTAATCACTTTCGCAGCATCCCATTTCAAACTGAGCCAGTGGAAATGGTCATCGACTAAAGTAATGGTCTTGTCTTGACCAAAGTGACCAGCCACGCACCTGCATGCATCTCCCAGATCAGAAAGTCCCTTACAAAAGTATGAGAAAAACATAATTGCGTACCTCTAAAGAGATACTCGTCTTGAATCATAAACTCAGCTCTTCATTGGTTGATCACCCTGTAAGGAGTAAAAGATGGTACCAAAGTCCGAACATGACTCATAATTCTCTCTGAGTTTATCGAATCCGATAACCTGCACGCTTATTGTATGTAGGATATAGACATTTTTTGCTCAATGCATCTGCGACCTTGTTCTTTGAACCGGTTTTGTGTTTAATTACAAATGTATACTCCTGAAGATACTCCACCCACTTGACATGCCGTGAGTTAAGTTTCTTCTAAGAGCCTAGATACCTCAAAACTTCGTGGTCAGAAAATAGGATGAACTCCTACGACAACAGGTAATGTTGCCAATACCTAAGGGACTGGATCACCGCATAGAATTCCTTATCATAGGTGGAATACTTTTGTTTGGCTTCATTTAATTTATCGCTAAAATAAACCACGGGATGTCCTTCCTGAGTGAGAACACCTCTTATCCCAACCCCAGATGCATCACACATAACTTTAAAGACTTTGGAAAAATCTGAAAGTCGCATGACAAGAGCCTCAGTCATCCTTGACTTGATCTCTTAGAAGGCCTTGGTTGCTGCCTTGGTCTACTTGAATTCACCTTTACGAATGCAATCTATAATAGGTGTCATAATGGAACTAAATTCCCGAATGAACCGCTTATAGAACGTGGCTAAATCATGGAAATTATGAACCTCATGAATATTAGCAAGCTCAACTCATTCTACATTTGATTTAATCTTGTCAAGATCAGCGGTCACTCTTTCACCTGATATAACAAATCCTAAGAAGATAACTCTTGGTGTCATGAACGTACACTTCTTAAGATTCACGTATAGGCTCTTTCTACGGAGTATCTCACATACACTCTGCAAATGGTTCAGGTGAACCTCCCTACTAGGGTTGTATATAAGAATGTCATCGAAGTATACGACAAAAAACTTCCTTATGTAGGGCCTCAATACTTGTGTCATTAACCTCATAAAAGCACTTTGAGCATTGGAAAGTCGAAAGGGCATGACAAGTCACTCATACAGTCTGTCCTTCGTCTTGAAGGTGGTTTTCCACTCATCCCCTGGTCTAACTCTAATATGGTGGTAGCCACTCTTGAGATCTATCTTAGAAAATATAGTAGCTTCCGCCATCATATCTAACACGTCGTTAACCTAGGAATGAGAAACCTATACCGTACCATGATCTTATTGATGACTTTACTATCAACACACATCCTCTAGGAACCATCCTTCTTTTGCGTGAGAAGTACAGGTACAACACACGGACTCATACTCTCCATGATGAAACCCTTTCTCAACAGTTCATCCACTTGCCACTTCAGTTCGGCATATTCTGTAGTGTTCATCCTGTAGTGGGGTAAATTGGAAAGAGTTGCTTCAGGAACCAGATCAATGGCGTGTTGAATATCACGCATCGGTGATAACTCATTTGGCAAATCCTTAGGGAACATCTATCTAAATTCTCTGATAAGAGGCTTTACCTCAGCTGGGAGATCGGAAATAGGATCAAGGATCACTGCTTTGACGACTAATGCAAACACTAGTGCATTACCCTGAACCTCCTACTCAAACTTCTTAGGGCTAAGAATATTCAAGGTTTTCGTTTGAGGACCTTTCACACCCTTCCCTTTACTCACTGGGCTCTTGCCCCCAAGCTGGGCTTTTGGTAAAAGAGGAGTGAGCTTAATTTTCTTGCCCTTAAATTCGATCACACATGTGTTAGATCTACCATACAACGTGGTGTTCAAATTGAAAAGTTAAGGTCGGCCTAAGATCATATGCCCTACATCCATACGCACGATGTCACACCATATCTTATTCTTGTACTGACCAAACTCGATAGGCACCTGACATCTATGAGTGACTGAAATAGAAGAGGAATCTACCCATGACACTTGGAAGGGCTGAGGGTGTGGGACAGTGGTGAGTCCGAGCCGCTTCACATTCTCAGTAGAAACCACGTTAATGCAGCTTCCACTGTCGATGATAACTCTACATCTCTTCTCTCCACACTTGACAAATGTACAAAAGATAGTGGTCTTCCGCCAATCCTCCTCTAGAGCAGCCTAGGTGAGAGCACATCTCACCACCCAGAGGGGTGAAGGGGAAGATGGATAACTAGAATACGAAGGTTTCATAACAACTAAGTAACTATCTTCTCCTTCTCCATCATCATCACTCGAAGCCTACATAGGATCAACGGTTTCATTTATGCCAGTCTCATCATCAAATGTTTGCCGATCTCCATGGACCTCCTCCTTTGTGTTGTCCTTTACACAGAAAGCAAGCTTTTTGCGTGGACACGCCTTGGAATAATGATCTACCCCACAGCTAGATTGCTTATTACAAAGTAGAAACCTCTAAAAAATAATTCATTCTGCATGTTAAAAACATCCCTCAATTATAAAAAATAAAATAACAAAAACATCTCTAAATCACCTATTAGGACTAAAGTACCCTCACTACATGTGACATAAAATAAAAAGAACATGTAAAATAAAAAGAATGGCTCTAATGGAACCATAACATGGCCTTATCCCTCTTGCGTCGCCTCTGGTAGACCTGAAACTCTCTCCTGGACTCGATGTCCTCATCAAAGCTTTTACCCTACCTTGCAATTGCCCTTCCTTTGCAATTCATCCTTTAAAAATTCTGATTTTTTGTTTCTCAGCAATCATATAAAGTTTATTTTATTTCATTAAATCCAAACCCTACCATTCAACCCACCACTGTTATTGGTAGTTCAGTTCTAGATTCCTTAAATCCCTAAACTGTCTTACATCAAATATTTATGTAGAAAAGGAATAAAAGGGGAAATGGGGTTTTTAATGGGAAACAATACGATGTTTGAGGCATACAGTTATCTATTTCTGAAATGCTGTACCACATTATTGTTTGACTGGTACTCTTGTGTGTGTGTGTGTGTGTGTATATATATATATATATATATATATATATATATAGAGAGAGAGAGAGAGAGAGAGAGAGAGAGTAGTCTCAAGCCCCCTTTCTCTCTCATCCACGTGAACATTATCTTAATGTTTTCAAAACACCCTCTAAAACCCTTTTATTTTAAGTACTCAAGAAAGTGTGACATTTTGTCTTCCCTATTTTTTTCCATTTTATTAAGGTTTCTATTAAAACAAAAGTTACCCAAAATCCCTTATCCAACGTAGAGAAAGGCTTAGCTCCTATAGTCATTAATTCACACGTCTCTTACAAGTAAATTTCTTTATCTCTCACCTAAATCATTTCTACCCACCCAAGACTTCTTCCACCAAATATTTTCTATCTAATTTCTCTTTCATCCTTCTTCTAATCTAACACCCTCATTAATGTTCTCTCCTTATATTCTCTATTATCTACATGCACCACATTAAATTCATCTTAAATTAATATGGACCCAAACTTCTACACACACAAAAAAAACTCCTCTTTCTGTAAATTTCTCACACTCTCTCTCTCATTGATTTCATATCTTAAACACTTCATCTTCTACCAAAGAAAATCTCCTAAAATCTCTCTATCTTCCTCTTACTCTTTCTCATAAATCCCATATCTTAAATGTCTCCTAAAATCTCTATATCTCTCCCATAAATCCCATGTTGGCATTAGGGGTACCACATGAACACCCATCTAAAATTTCTCTTTCACTACAACAAAAATGGTTTTTAGCAGCATACTTTAGGAAGCGTTTTTGTACAAATGCTACAAAAGGTATATTATTATAGAGCATTTATCTCAAAAAAGCTCCAAAAATGCTGTTAAATGGGTTAAATGACAAAAATGCCTAAAAATGCTATTTATACAACGTTTTTAAAACATTTTTTATAAAGTCACGCAAAAATGCCTTTAAAGGCGTTTTCAAAATGCTTCTAAAAGTGGCTGCGCAAAAACACCTTTAGAGGCGTTTTCAAAAAGCTTCTAAATGTTGTGCAAAAACACTTTTAGA
>JAOXJP010000003.1:6906657-6916800 GCA_025762735.1 Platanus orientalis | reverse complement strand
AAGGGACAACCGAATTGTGTGTGACTTGGTAGTATTACTACGATCACCATGGAGAAAACATCTCCTACCCACTCCTAAGATAAAATAGTGATACCTGCAGCGAAGATCAGGATAAACTATGCTTTTAATAATTCTTATATCTTGGAAATCCAAGTGGAGTATAGTATGATACTTTTAATAAGAATTACCTATGTGAGTGTGAAGGGGCCACTTTAAATGAGAATTGTAATGCTAAATTCTCTAAAACACTCATGAGACCAGGCGGTGTTCAGAGCCTAAATGAACACAATTATGAAAACCAAATTGTGTCCAGAAAGGAGCTGTGTGAATTCTATTATATTGGTTTACACAAACAGTTGAACAGTTTAAGACATCGTGTTCATTGGTTAGCTAATAAATTCAAGTTTTTAACAAAGGAATGTTCAAAGCCACAAGCTACCTATCCCTATATAGCAACTTTCCAAAAGTACTCTCTCTTAGTGTCTGCATTAACATTTCATTTGCAATTTAATAAGCCAATTTCATTCATGTGGGGGATTGTTAGAAATGGTTTTGAAAAACACCCAGATTTCTGTGTAAAATATGATCGGGTGGCTATGTTTGAGCCAAAATAAAAGTGGGACGCACATGTCATTTAAAGTGGGTCCACATGGGTTTGTATTCACCTAAATGTGGAGAACAACTCCATATGATTGGATGCTCAAAACCATTAATGGGTGAATGAAAAATTGTCTCCAAAAGTGCCCAATTGATCACTGGTAAAACTAGTAAAAGTGTGAAATTTGAATAATCCCATATGGACTAGCCCAAAAATTTATGTGTGTTCATATACACTAATGGTGAACATAAGTTTGGGGCCCAAGGGGCACCACTGTTTTGTGGATGGGGGAGGACCTAGCCAACAAGGGTCGGGTCTATATTTAAACACACATGCGTTGAACCAAACCGGGCCGGGTTGGGTTGGGTTGGGTCAATAAGAAAAATAAATAAATATCATTTTTAATTATAGACATGTCCCTTTGAACAGGTTTTACAGTTTTGCCCTTGTGGGGGTATGACTATTCGAATAGGTTTTACAACTATGCCATTGGAAACTGTTGGGTCGAATAAACACACATGTGACTATTGAATCATTCCCTTTCACACAAATCCGTTCCGTATGGATGTGTAGGTGGCTATTAGATTGCAACTATTGGTCATTGGTAATTGTACGGAATCAAAGGTTGTGTCCCTACACCTGTTCCGAACAGACACCAAAAAATTCTATAAATAAGAGGTCTCTTATACATTTCATCATTCAATTTTTTGGTTAAGGCATTAGTGTCTTATAGTATATCCGTGTCAGAGTTAGTGTAAAAGAGAAGTACAACACGAGTTGGTTCACTAGACACACAGATTGTAGTGCTACTTCTGTGTGTTGAAAATCATTGTATCCTGGGAGAAAGACGTACGACTTGATCGTTAGCACCAGTGCAAGGGACGAATCTATCTAAAGGACATAGTGTCTAACACTAGCCTTGATCTACTTCAGTGAAGTTTTCATCATCCGAATCAAGTAAGTATTTCATTTATTTGATTTAAATAATTTTCGTATTTTATAGTGTAGTGCACATGTATGTAGAATACTGAAATAACAATACCGAGATAATAATTTATTCTTTTATATTTTCTTAAATTTTTTCATTTCTAAATTTTTCTCAACTTTTTTTATAATATTTTCTTAGTTTATTTTGTAGGTTTATTATATTTTAATTATAGTTAATGAACCACAATCAAACCATGCGAACCAACCATCAAAACAAACCAGTCACCTCACCAATTGGTTGGTATGTCTGGTTCTCAAAACAATGCAATAAAGTTGACGTATATAATCTTTATGGATCTCCTATAATCATTGTTGAGTCCCACCATCTTTTGGCCGAAGAATTGTCATTGAGAAGAAAAGAGAGCTCTTTGTTGGGCTCGAGTTAAAAACTTATTAGCCCAACCTAGCTAGGTCAGGTAGGAATTGAAATCAGTCTTTAGGTAACCTGGTCCCTTGTATATAACAAGTTAGTACAAATTTGTCTTCATAGCAGCATTCCACAGGTGATTACATGGATGCCTACAACTCCTACAGCACGAGTCTGCCTATGATGCCACAACGAACCTTTATTTTGTTACTTTTTGTTTTAGGGTATTTAAAAAAACCAAAATTCCCATAAGAAACAATGGTCTCGAATGAGCTCGGGTCAAGTAAACCCCATTTTTGAGATTGGATTGGTATAGTGTTGGATGGCTATTCAATTGTTAAGATTAGGGAGCAAAATCTTCTACTCCCTAATTGTCTACTCCACCATGTTTCCAGACACAAAAGGCTGGCATGCATTGTTTTTTATTAAAAAAAAAAAAAAAAAATTGCTTTTATGGTTTTAACCCTATACACCTTGACGTATGTCTAGGAACATAGGGAAGCAGACAATTTGAGTGTAGAACATTTGCTCCTGGTTAGATTAAGCTCAGTTGATTGCCTTTAACTAACTCAACTCTAACCAAGTTACACCCCTACATCTACCCATCCACATCTATAAAATTTGTATATGTATAAATGGTCACTCTTAAAATTCTTAAGATTTTTTTAGAAGGGCCATCAGCCTATCCAATTCTAAGAAAATCATTTTTTTTTTCTCTCAAAGGATTGCTTTAGATTTAGATGCCAAAAGTGTTCATGTAATGGAAAACTTAAAGCAATCCTTAAGTTTTCCATTACATGAACACTTTTGGCACCTAGCTTGATATTATTCAGTTCTAGGTGTCCTAGCCATGGGGCAACTTTCGCTCTCTAGTTTTGATGTTCGGGCATCCCAACAAGGGGCCACTCTCCTAAAAGTGCATCAAACCAAGTTGAAGGGTGCTTCAATATAAACAAGATTTCTCTCAAGCTAGCAACATGAAATCTTACAATCCACCCCCTTAGAAGGGCCACATGTCCCCATGTGCACACCCCAAATCTAATCTAACTCTAATATCAATTGTAACAACTTGGCTCTACCGGACTTGATATTGTCCGATTCTAAGTGTCCCAACATGGAGCCACTCTCCTGCCCTCGTTTTATTCTTTGGGCGCCCTAACATGGGGCTACTCTCTCACCCCAGTTTCGTTCTTCGGGTGCCCCAACAATGGGTCACTCTACCAAAAGTGAATCAAACCAAGTTAAGGGATACTTACAATTAAACATAGAATCCCTCTCGAGCTAGGTGATGTGGAATCTTACAATCCACCCCCTTAGGATCACACGTCCTTGTGTGCACACCATGAAGCTGATCATACCAATTGTAACAACCCAACCAAACCTGGATTAATATTGTCCAATTCTTGGAACCCCAACATGGGGCCACTCTCTCATCCCGTTTCTGTTCTTTAGGTGTCCCAACAAAAGGTCACTCTCGTGAAAATTCATCAAACCAAGTTAAGGGATGCTTACATACAAACAAAGGATCTCTCTTAAGCTAGGCGATGTGAGATCTTACAAACTTTCCCTTTAAAATCTATTCATGTTCAATCTCTCACATGATCTTATAAGTTTCATATTTCAATAAAATCCCTTCAGTCCTTGTGCAACAAGTTTCATATTATATTAAGCAAGCATACTACCTAATGTTCTAAACTTCAACATTTGTGGAGGAAAATGGGTTTTTGGTTTTCCTGTGCCAGCTTGATCCTCATGGACGGAGGAACCTAACACAAACCCTTAAACAATTAATCAGTTCCATTGGACGAAAAATAAATTAAGAAAATGAAGCAACACAACTAGAATAAGTGATTAATTCATTTTACAGTCCCATGCAGATCTCAGTGATCCATAAGGATGCTTATGGACATAGCAGAGCGATTACCCTAAAAGAAAATTTATAGAATCATAGATGCAAAATATTACTCTCTCTTTTGCAGAAATTTCTTACAGTTTAAATTTATTAAAAATGTTTGTGCAGCATCTAAACTGCAAAACCAACCCTAATGTGTCATATACGCTTCTCTTTAAATGAAGTTAAGAGTTAGTTATTAAGATGGCCCCATATAAACGGTGGCATGTGTTCTACTTAAGCCTTTCTTTTGCCATCAATTTTCCTAACTGTCATAGTGGTTGTGTCACTAATTATCGATGGCGTCTAATTAGAGTTTCACATGTTAGCACTCAATATTATCTACAACTAGGGTATCTCGATTAGCAATTACAGATATTGGGTGAACTAAAATTATCATCAATCTACTGCAAAAGCTGGTAGCCGACCCAAAATAGTTGGGATAAGGCTGTTTGTTGTTGTTGTTGTACTACAAAAGCTGCTTGGTTAAACTCACTAATCAAAAAATAAGGAGTAGATTTAGGATCTTTAGATTAGGCCCATTAGGGCTGAATCTGTCCAATAAACTGTTTACATACCCAATCAAGAGATCAAACCCAATTTAGTTCCTACCATCTATCCAAAACATGGAGGTGTCTTTATCACATTTCTTAAACATATTCGACGCCTCTTAACTTTTGAGCAAGGGATGGTTACTAACTCCAGGATACAACCAAGCTTCTACTCAGCTCTTGTCTCTTAACAAGGTTGCACTCTTCGCCAAGGACTCATGAACCTCTCAAAAACTCATTCTCCTTCACAGCCAGGTATTTAAAACTTATAAGATCAGAAAACAAGTTTTTTCTTTTCTCTTCTTTTTTACCAAAATGCTCGACTTTCTAAGTCACTAAGATAAAGAAACCACCAACTAATCCAAGTGATTCTCTTTCTAGGAAAAGCCCACTTATCTTCCTAGTAGGTAGCTTTTTCTTTTCCTTTTTTTTCTTGGTAGCCAGTTTCCCAATTCTAAGGACTTGATTCTCGAGTCAGTGAAAGTCCAGAAACTTCATCAGATCGTGTCCACACTGAACCAACAGTCCTGGACCCCGTGTTAAAAACCACCATTTTTGGACCTGGTCCATCACTTCTTTTTTCAATTTGAAGGGTACGAAAAAATAATTAAAATAAATAAATAAAGACGACCATCCTAACAGGATTTCTTAATCAAATATCATAGCCATTTGATCAAGAGTTTTTCCTTATGACAAAGTGGTACTAAGAGATGTAACCAAAAGAAAATTCAAGTAGAGCTGTCAAGGGGGTATAGAAGTATGGAAGCTTGAAGAAGATCTTAGTATACCATTTTTGAAATTTATTTTCAATTATTTCTCTTAAGAATTTGATCAATGTCAACTTGATAATAGTTTTTTTGTCTTAGAATAATTTTTTAGGGTTCCAAATGATTTATTTAGAGTATGAATATTTTGACAATTTTTGTTTCAAAGTAAATGTTCTGTGATAAAAATGCCTCTGTATTATATATGTTGAATTTTAATAGACATGTGTTATTTTTGGGGGTAAAAGGGTCCAAAAAAGTGTTCAGTTGAAAAAGTAGGTGGTCAATAAAAGACATCAAATTCAAAAACACATCATGTGTCAATCAATGGCACGCCTTTAGAGGTTTGTCTCAAAACAGACAATCATTCTCCTTAACAAGGAGAATGTTGATTCTAAGTTGTTATGCTTTGTTGAAAAAGTATTAATTTTTTTGTCCTTCAAAGAAAATCTAAGGTCATTGTAGGGGAAGTGGGTTTAACATAAAAGGTTTTCTGAGAGAGAGAGAGAGAGAGAGAAAGGCTTTTTGGTAGGTTTTGCATTGGATGTTTCTTTAGAAATATTTATTTTATCATTTTGTTTGGCATCACACTTCCATTGGAAAATACAAGTAGATGTAAAAAATGTTTTTCTTCACGGCAATATCACAAAAGATATCTTTATGGAGTAGTCTAAAGGGTTTGTGGATCAATCCTTTCCAAAACCATGTATGTCATCTTTGTAAAGCCATATATGGTCTACGACTGGCTCCAAAGGCATGGTACACTAGATTCTCACAATTTCTATCAACTTAAGGCTTCAATATGTGTCAACCTGATAATTGCAAATTCAAATTCTTCATTTCTATTTTCTTTTTTTGGTTTATGCAGATGATATTCTACTAAGAGGAAGTGATGTTTCTGAACTTGTAGAGGCACTTCATTCTCACCTGACCTTGGATAGATGAAACACTTTCTTGGTATTGATCAAAATTACCACCAGCCCGAGTTAGTTCTATCTTAAAAATTATATGCCAAATCTATATTGCATTGCACTGAGATGACTACTTGCAAACGTTCTCCAACTTTTATCTCGATTAAAAAGACATCAATCAATTTTGATGAATCCTTTACTCCCAGAAACAACTATGTATTGGAGTATAGTTGTAGCTCTACAGTATCTTACTATAACAAGCCTTGATATTGGGTTTGCAGTAAATTGTGTTTGTCAACACATGCATAAACCCAAAATTCCCATTTTCAAGTTGTAAAAAAGATTAACAGTATATTTAGGGTACATTACACTATGGGCTTCATTATTAGGTTAGTTCACTTTCTTTACAAAGTTTTTTTAGGTGCGGATTGGGTTGGATATAGTATGGACGAAAAATCCACTAGTGGTTATTACATGTATTTTGACAATAATCCAATAACTTGGAGTACTAAGAAACAATCATCAGTATCCAGATCTTCCACAGAAGCTGAGTATAGATTTCTTAGATCAACTTCAGCTAAAAAGATATAGCTTCAAATGTTACTCCAAGAATTTAAAATACCCCTTCTTACGACTCCTACTATCTAGTATGATAATCTTTCGGCAACTGTTCTAGCCTCCAATTCAATATTTCACGCACGAACTAAGCACAGTTAACTTGAACATCATTTTACTATGGAAAAAGTGTGTGTTCATTAATGATCTACCAGCGGATTTATTTTCCAAGCCTCTATTGTCACACAAATTTAGTATTGGACCAAGTTAAGGACCCTTTCGGGTCTTAACCTGAGGGGGGATGTTAAGGATATATGTAAAGATGTTTTTTTTTTTTTTTAATTTATGAATACATGTAAAGATTAGACTGATAGTTAAGAGTAGTAATAGTTATAGAATCAGTTGTTATTGAATTCTATCTACTGTAACATAAAAGAGATGATTATAAATAAAGTTGAAAGCCTCATCCGAAGCATACTGGTTTTCTCACATTCTGACTCCCCTGGGAGACTTATTACTATTTTGAACAATGAATCTTCTCTTAGTTCGTTGATGGTGGAGGGTTACTCCTTGGAGATTATTACTATTTTGAAGAATGAATCTTCCCCTTGTCCATGGAGAATTAAAATTTTCATTCGTGACTCTTATATGTATGCTAATCTATTGGAACAAGTTTCTTTTGTTAATGTTAAACAATCTGCTAATAGTGTTGCCCACTCTTTGGCAAAGTATGGATTAAACTCAACCAGATCAAATTGCCTCCTTGGCTGGAGAGGGTGATCATGTCTGATTCTCACCCCCTTTGATGAAACTTCTTAGTAATGTATCGTTCTTATTTGCCAAAAAAAAAGGATACCTTCAGTACCAATTTGAAGATCCTACTGGGAGAAACTGGTAGCTGAGTCCCTAATCTCTAGGCCTTAGTAATATATTGTACTTTCAGTCCCAATTTGAAGATCCAAGAGACTGATGACTTGAGATGAGAGCGATGAAGAAGAGGAATTCTAACTTCCCATTTGAAAAGAAAATTTCCCATTTAATAAACACCCACTATTTAACACAAATACATTTGTTTTTGTTTCTAAAATCAAAGAAACAGGGAGAGATGATAGAGATGAGAGACGGGGTAAGAATTAGATAGGATTTAGATGGGGAGGACCTTCTTGACGATCTCCTCACCGAGAGCAGCGATCTGAGAATCAAGGGCCTTAATGGTCTCCTCCTTCTGCTTCTCCAAATTGGCCAGCGCCTCCACCAGCTCTGCCTCCACCTTCTTCCTCCCCTCCGCCAGCTTCTGCTCCACCTCCAGCGTCGTCTCCTTCTTCATCTGGTTCAGCGCCGCCGATATCTCCGCCCTCGCCGCCTTCATCACCGCCGACGCCTGCTCCTCCAGCTGCTTCACTTCCCCAGAGGTGTCCTTCACGCTGTTCAACTTCTCCCTGATCTCCGCGTCCCTCTCGTCCATGAATTTCCCAAGTGGGGTAAAGTATATCTTGTCCAGCGCCACCATCAGCAACAAGAACTCCGCCATGATCGCTGGAAGGGTCAGGTTGAAGTCGAACAACGCTGCTTTCTCTATCTCCGCCGCCATGGCCGGTGGCGCCACCGCTAAGACCGCTGCCGCAATCGCAGCAGTAGACTTGAGGGAGGAAGACAATGAGAGATCATGAAAACGCTCTGAGATTTTGATTTTGAGGGGTAGCGAGATTTGGGGGAGTTGCAATCTGGGTTTGGGTGTGGGTGTAGTTGGAAGGGAGGAGGATGTGATAAGGGCTTTAGAGGAAGCCATGATCATGTTGGCCATTAGAACCCTTGATGTAAGCTGTTATCCCTTTTCTTCCCTACTGTATTTGCTGCTTTGCTTCTCCTTATTGGCCCTTGCTTTGGTTGGGGTTTGTGTGGAGAGAACAGAGGAGAGGAAAATCCTCAAATCCTATCTCTTTCTATGCCACACAATTGAAGAGGGTATTATTATTTCCTTTTTATTCTTTCCAGTAAGATTTGAAATGTAACCTCATATGAGAAGATAGAGAATGATAGTATACAAAATGTTACAGATAAATTAAGTGCACCAACTCTGTACTTTTTATTAAAGAATAAAGGAAAAAAATCTGTATAAGGTGTGACGGGAAGAAATCGTATGCGCCATGCTCCCTGATGGAACACTCATGAGGCGGAATCAATTCACTTTTGGAGGTTATTGATTCCCCCTCCTGAGTGTCTCATAGGGGGGGCTTCACACTTGATATCAGACCGGTTAGATGGTGATGATGTTGCAGTGTCCCACCCGGTCTGATATCAAGTGCGACACCCCTCATGGGACACTCAAGCTTGAGTGGGAATCAAAAACCTCCAAAAACTGAATTGATTTCACCCCCGAGTGTCCCATCAGGGGACATGGCACATACGATTTCATCCATCAAACCCACATTGGGTCAGAGGGGAGGGATTTGAAACCAAAAACTGTCCCTTTCATCTGTGACGGCCGTCAAATGAGTCGGGATGAGCCACCAATGTCAGATAGACACGTGGCCATGGATACGAAAAAGAAAACAGAAGTAAAAGACGCTAATAATATTTTATTTCAAATGCCCCCGCTCTCTCTCTTTTCCGGAGACCGTCGCTTAACCTTTTCTCTCTCTTCTCGCCCGATTCAATCGTTAAACCATGTAAGGAACTTCTCCAAAAACTCCTCAGATAATTCCACCACCTGAATAAAACTTGGGTCTTTCCTCAAAAGCCTCCTTGACTTCAAAATCTCAATAACCTTGTACTGAGGGATCACTCTGTTCTCAAAATTGTAGATCAAACATGTTGGACGACGAATCAACACTGCCCTTTCAACCCCAATTGTGTTGATGAAGACCTCAAGCCCCAACTTTAACTTATCCTCAGAAGTCCTAAGCAAGCCTGGCATCCTTATGAAAAAGAGAGGAAGGGGGCCTACTTGAAATACATGGGGAGCCATATCCTCTGCGCCAAGGGACGCCCTAGACACAAAGGGGGGTGGAGCCTGCAAAGAGCCACGGCACATAATACTGTGATGCAGAGGATACGAGCCCCCAATATGGCGGGGGGCATAAAACAACTGCACTGCCGCTGATGGGGAGAGAGGGTGGATTGTATCCGCTCCTCTTATCTAACGCTCTTCTCTGCACCCTGTCAAGGGCAGGTACATCAATACTGACAAGTGATAAGAGGAGCGTTAGTTAAGAGGAACCATACAATACACCCTCATGGGGAAGGGGTTTGTAGAAAAGGAGTTCGGTCTCAATGGACAGGTACCACTCCAGTCTCAGTTCATGATGTGACACGGTGTCTGACAAAGGGTGTCTTAATAAATATACAAGTATTTATTCATTGTATATTTACTATAATCAGGTGTCTGACAAAGGGTGTATTAATAAATATACAAGTATTTATTCATTGTATATTTAGTGTATTAATAAATATACAAGTATTTATTCATTGTATATTTACTATAATCAGGTGTCTGACAAAGGGTGTATTAATAAATAT
>JAOXJP010000003.1:6890275-6902093 GCA_025762735.1 Platanus orientalis | reverse complement strand
TCAACACTATCATGGTAGGAAAGATTGTTCTGTGTAGCAGAGACCCTGATGAGAAGTGGAGTTTGGTTCTCCCATCTGTGAGGATCAGTTACCATTCTTTTATTAGATGGGGCTTGGTACCAGCCAGATAATGTAAAGTCCCATTGCTCTTTATGTTGTCAACAGTTTTTTTTTAAAGGAAGGATCAAGCTCAAGGGACTTGTGAATTTTCAAACACTATTGCAGTTACAACAACTGACCCAAGCCCAGTGTTCCTAGGGGTACATTATAGGAGACCATGGACTATTCTCGTTGAGGAGGTGCCTCTTTAGAAAGTTCTCCCCTTTTCATAATGTTCCATGAGACTAAAGAAAATGTTGTCCCCTATGTCTCAAGTTTGGTTTTCACGGGCCTTCCAACGATTTCATATCACCTAACCCGCATTTTATTTATTTATCTCTTCTTCTTTTGTTTCCCTTATTTATTTTCTTTTATTATAATTTTTTTATTTATTTCCTTTTTTCTTATTCTTTTCAAATCCTTGGCATAGTTGTTGTATTTGTGATTGTTATGTATGTGCATGTCATGCACTAATTATTTCTTAAGTTGTGGATAGGCATTTATGGCTTCAGGTATGCTCCCCATCTTGTTTTTTTAATATTCTTTTTAGATAACTCGCTAAGTAGATGACTTATGCATGTATTAGTAATTGAGTCCATCTCATTACTTGCTACTAACCTCTTATGTCTTATATGGTTATGTGAAAAAACAACAAATAAGGTATGTTCCTAATCTCATCTTCTTGGTTCATTTTTATTCATTTAAAGTAGATAACTAGACAACTTATAAACCATTTTTTATGCAGGAGATATCCAGAGACCATAGCTACAGGGTGATAGTGCAGTTGAGTTAGTTATTAAGCTTTATGCAAAATGGTAAATGGTATATCAACCTACCTAAAATAACTAGTTTATTTGATCGGTGACTTGATACTTGTAGACTTTAGGTCATGTATTATATTTAGATAACTTAATTCACTTAGTCTAAATTGTATATATATATATGTGTGTGTGTGATGAAGATAAATGGTGGATGGATACGGAGCTGTCGGGTGGACAATGATGATGTTGTGGATGTATGGATATATTTGGAGTGTTTTTTGGATATGCAAACTATCAGGTTATTGAAGAAGTGACATGGGGATCACTAATCATCCCTAGGGGGTCCATATTACAGCCGTTATGCTGTCGAAATTTCGGTAGAAATGGCATGTGAATTCCCTGCCTAATCTCAATAAAATGAGATAAAGGCAATGGGTGAGATGAATAATTGATAAATCAAGATTGACTATTAGACTGTAGTGGGTTTAAAGTAGGTAACCGTGAAAGCGGATGAGGTGGGGTGCCTAACACCTTCCCCAACTCATAAACGAACAACTGACCTTAGAATCTTTAGGAGTGGATCAGTTTAAGTTTGGAGTCAGACATTTCAAATCCTTTTTCAAAACTTAAACTTGTTTCATTTTCAAAACTAATGTCCAGTCACATCATTAAAAAGACTGGTGGCGACTCCAAGTCACGTGAGATATTTCTCGCGATAGGCAAGTCTCTTTTCAAAGAGATTTACCGGTCCTGCGAAAATCGAGGCCCATAGTTCCCCTCCTCAAATCACTTCCTCACCCACCACACTAGATCTTATGCATCAGTTGTAGAAGATGTGGTGGGAGATGATAGATCTGGAAACTTCCTGTCACCAACTCCATCAATACAACCCTGAAGGAGTACACGTCCCACTTTTGCATGGGTTGTCTCCTAGAGACCAAGGCTTCTAGGACCTCGTATTTATTTGAATGCATGGGTTGGGTAGGCTTTACATAAGAAGGTAGGGTCACACCAATAAAGCCGTCGGAGGAGTTGGGATCATTGTCGATGAAGTCAATCAGTTTGTGGAGGCCGAAATTGGAGATGTGTGGATAGAATTCAATGCCGAGGAGGATGCTAGGGCTTAATGAATCTGTGGATAAATTTTTGTGGGTTGCATTCATGGAAGTAGGTCAGGCCCGTGTCATTCCCTTTACAATTTTGAAATGAGTCAACTAGGTCAGAGTTGCTAACGGTTTGCCAATTCTCCCTTAAACAAATACTATTTCTAATAAGAATTTAACTCAAATAGGTCAATAATCAATATTATATCAACAAAACCAACAACAATAATTTGAGATTACTTGTAGAGTTTCCCTCCATGTTGCAGCTTTTCGATGCAAAATAACTCGAAGGGATTCGAAAGAGGTCGTGGGGGAGGTGATCGGCAAAGATAAGAGACCGTATCAGGCGGTGTTGGCACTGGTTAGGGACATTCGACACAGCTAAGAAAGTCACGGGGGAATACGATATGAAGGCCAGACAACTCAGGGCCAAGTGATTCACGACAAACTCATCCAACAATGGTTAAGACTTTGATTGATAGGGAGGAGACGATACCTACCCCTTACATCATCGAAGAGGTGCGATGAGCTAGATCAAATATTTTATTATTTACACGAGATAACGCAACTTTGGAGATTAACAAAGTTCATCACCATTGTTGTTTTGTCTATTTAAAGCATTTGTACAACAAGCCACATGCCACAAAATCATGAATGGGACATGGTGGTGTATTTTATAACGAGACTAGCAGATATGAACTCTCCTTAGACATTTGTGTATTTATTGATACACCCTTTGTCAGGTATATGTCACATTTAGATTAGTTATGGCAAGATATTGTTGAGGAATTGCCAATCCCATGCCAAAAGTGTTTGTCAAGAGTGTGAATGAGTGTGTGAAAAAAGAAATACTTCACAAGAAACCATCACGCACAAAAACACCAACCATGAGAAGTCGAAGTTGATGAAGCTTAATTTTCACTCAAGAAGGGTAAGAGGCAATAGTTAGATTCCCAAAGGTATGTGGTAAAAGTAAGTGTTATAAGATTCATAAAGACCATTCAAAACCTAAGTTAGATTTAGTGAGAGACCTTTTATGAACCTTAGATATGGATCTTGCAGCAAACAATGAGTTTCAGTGTGAAAAGAATAAAAAAATTGAAGATTTTCAAAATCAATTCCCTATGACCGATTATAGCAAACCCAATGATCAATCATAGGAGCATGACTGATCATAGGGTTTCATGATCAATCAGGAAGAAACCTTCATTTACTGGAAGCCAAGGCATGCCCAAAATGATAGATCATTCCTAATTAGATGATCAGTCATTCCAGGGAAAAAAATTTAAAATTTTAGAAATTGAATTTTTGATTCTTTCTTTTAATGGAAGATTTTCAAACCATTGTGCTCAACCATTTTAGGGTTTTCTACTCTATAAATATGTATTAAAAGTTCTTGAAAATACAATGAAAAAAATATTAAGTTTGTGCATAAACTACAAATCATTTTAAGGCGTTACTCTGCAAAAAACTTGGCTGCTATCCAAGATCCATTCTTCCAATCCTTCATTTTTTTGTAAGCTACATTATAGTGAAGGATTGCGAGTCGTTAAGTTCAAAACTGAGGAATTGTTTCAAAAGCTTTGAGAGCAAAACCATTTTTTATGAGGTATTTAAAAAGCTTTTGATTTGAATACTTAAATTAGTTGTTTTCAAAGAATATATTAGCTAATTAAGTAGCTTTTATAATTGATTTAAAGTGTGTTTTTCAAATCTATATTTTCTATTGAAGTATCCCTCTTAATCTATTGAACCATATATTTAAATTAGCCTATTTAGAAGCAAATCATTTAAAGAGCAACGACTATTTATAAATACTTGATCATTCTACAATAATATCAGCCTATTTGCAAGCATGAACTTTTAAAAATTTTATTTATCATCAAATTAAATTATTGAATTTGTTGTACCTTCATCGGAGCCATTAGAGATAGTTAATTAGCTATCTTCTAAGAAAAAGTGGCAGTTCTTACGTTTGTTGGAGTCACCAAATATAGTGATCTAAGGTTTTTGTTATTAATTTTACCTTGTACTTTCTGTAAGAAGTTTATAAAATTATTTAGCTCAATGATGAGCTTTTGACAATGAACGTAGGCATGATTGTCGAACCACTTTATATTGTGTCTCTTGTCTTTGGTTCTTTATTTACTTTATTTGCATTGTCTTGATATCATTTGCATTATCATTGAATTTAAAGAGTAGAACAATAAATCAATTAAGATCGCAAAGGCAAACGAATATCACAAAAATTTTAAATATCCTATTCACCCCCCTCTAGAATAGTTTGGGACTTTCAAATATCTCTTCAGTCACAACGGAGATAATTCAAACCCTGAGCAAGATGCACAACACTTCTTCCTCCTTGAGGCACATCAGAATCTATGTTGTTTATTTGAGCTGTCCGAGTTGGGTGTGCACCAAATGTGTAGCGTGGAATCAAGAGAAAATGTTCTATGACAAACATGTGACCACAACATGGACTAAAATGTGGTGTGTATAAGGTTAAAAGCATTAAAAGAGGTGCTCAAATAAAAAGTAAATGCCCCCCCCCCTCAAGGCACCAAATTCAAAATCACATCACATGTCAGTGGGTAAATCCATAAAGAGAAAGCATAGAGTAAATGTGATAGTGCTACCAATGAGCCGAGCTAGTTCATTTTGGCTTGGACCTTGGCTCAACTTGAGCCTTAATTTTATCTCGTTTTCTAAGTGAACCTAAACCAATCTTCAAGCTTCACTAAGCTCATCTCTCTCTCTCTCTCTCTCTCTCCCTCTCTCTCTCTCTCTCTCTCTCTCTCTCTCTCTCTACATATATAGAGAGAGAGAGAGAAAGAGAAAATGTTTAAACTATATAAATTGGGCTAATGGGCCATTAGGTTGCTAAGCCTACCTTTACAAAGCCCAAACTGAGCCTGAGCTTTGCCTTCATGTGATGAGCCCAAGTTGACCAGGGTAAAGTTTGGCTCAGCTCAGCTCATTAACAGCCCTAACAGTGATTTGGGCTGTTTTTTTATCTAATATCATTCAAGCCCGGTCCATATACATGGTAGGCTTTTTAGCGGATTAGAGGACTTCATGCCTGGGGCCTTATTTGTTTATTTATTTTGATTATTGCCTTGGCCCTTCTTTTGTTATTGTGGAAATGTAGATCATTGTCGAACACATCCGCAAAGATGTGCCCAGAGGTTATTTTGCAGCT
Source organism: Platanus orientalis (assembly GCA_025762735.1). NCBI lineage: Eukaryota > Viridiplantae > Streptophyta > Magnoliopsida > Proteales > Platanaceae > Platanus > Platanus orientalis. Next base: position 6,896,931 of record JAOXJP010000003.1, on the reverse strand, counting down.
GCATTTCTCTTGGTCAAGCCTTGGGTGAAATGGGATCTTTTTTTGGGCCCCACATATTTTGGTATACCCCCATAATGAACGCCCATGGTCCACCCACAGAAGCAGACATCCAAAAAGTGAAACCACCCCCAAAAAAGTGTAAATCACTTTTTTCAATGCTACGTGTCCACCAGTGCATGCAGGCAGACTGTAGGCGTTCATTAAGGGGGCGAACTGTGCTAGCTCTCTCTGAGACATAGCTGGGATATCTACCTTTGAGGAGGAATTTGGTATTCAGGGGTGAAGGGCAATTTCTTGAATTGGTTCTGTAAGCTAACTTTATTGAATGAAGCCTATACTTCAGCGTGTTCGATCAAGTACCCACTTCAAGCCATTCAGTCTGATTCCCCCTATTTATGGACCATCCCATATTTTCTCAAACAATTCAGAAGATATGGAAGGGAAGTAATGTGGAACTTTCAAATTCATTATAATGAGTGAAAGCAGTAAATGCATGCATAGCTTGAAATTGACTGCCAACCGCATCCAAATGGACACATAACTGTTCACATAAGCAGTTCATTATATCTTCCTCTCATAGCTGGAAAAAATATTATTATTGATGATTTTATTTGGATCAGCAAGTCCAATTTACAGGCCAAGAACCTGTGATGCTTTCAGTAAACCATTCCCAATTGTGCAAACTGGGCACGTATTCGATATGGAGATGGTGATCATCTTTTATAAATGTGACACACTTAGATTAACCATTTGACGATCATGCCCGGAATACTTTTGACTTAATTTAAATTATGATTCTAACCATTCAGTGAGAGATAGAGTTAGAGAGAGACATAGAGCCAAAGGATCGTCTCCAGGCCACAAGTAATTTTATGGCTTCAGGAGACGATCTCAACTGATGAGAGAGAGATGCAAGGTGGCCATAATGTAGTGATATTATGGTTTTTGAATCATTCCCCACAAGTTATTTGTTATGCGAAAACCCTAGATTTGGAGTTTGTATGCAACAAAATAGAAGAAAGAAATTGGCAAAAAAAAAAAAAAAAAAACCAGCAATCACACAAACCATACAGAAGATTTTTTACTTGAAGCTTACGTCCACAGGTAAAAACGGCGAGAAAATTTTACTATAAACAAAGACGCAAGAGATTACAATGAAGTGCAGTGGCACAGTTCCAAGAAACCCATATAACCCACAAAAACCCTAGACTCCATGCAAGTGAGGTTGGATCCCAAATCGGGTAAGAAATATGGGTCAAAATCCGTACACCTATAAACGGGTCACTCGGGTTTTCCTCCGAAAATCATACACCCGAGTTGCATCGATCTCGGGTTGAGCTTTCCCAACCTTACTTATATTTCAGACTTCGAAACTTTAGTATGTGAAGATAATAGCAGTCATGACGTTAGCTAGCATATTATCCATGAAAATAACGACCACCTTATAATAGTGAATGTGGATGGGTAGGGGGATTGCAGATGTGGGTATCAATAGAGTTGAATGAATCCCAGCTGCATTATCTGCTACTAATGACCAACAAAGGATATATAAAAGATATAACCGAGGAAGAGTAGCTTGTAATGAAATCAAAGAATAGTCTTTTCGAAAGAGTTAACATCGCTGCTCTATTGAATATGCTGTTGATAGAAATGAGAAAGTGGAGGAAAGATCATTTATCTTTCTGGATCCCCCAAATGTTCTGTGATGAAAAAGTCACCACAGTATCTATGGTGAATCACTCAGGATTTGGTACGATCCCTTATGAACGATCAACGTCTACCCTCATCAGGGGCGGACACAGCAGTGCCGAAAAGTAGAAAAGCAACCCCAAAAAATTTAAATCACTTTTTTGGTGCTGATGTGTCCACCCTTGGTGCAGGGCAGTCCTTGGTCGTTGTTTATTAAGGGTCGCACCAAATCTGAGGTGATGGTGAATTATAAGCTGACACACGTTGTTAGGGGTTAAAAATGTCCAAAATATTGCTCAGTTGAAAAAAAGGTGTCCAAAATGAGACCAAATTCAAAAACACATCATGTGTCAGTAAATGGCACATCTACAGAGGTCTGTCATCACAGACAATCATTCTTCTTTTTGGATTCGTTACTGACCAGTAGTACTGTAATAACTACACTCGTCACTAAATTCATGAGCTCCACGAAGGGGAAAAGTTAAATGATATATTCCAATAGTTTCACTTCATAGTTCATACCAAGATTTAAGTACAGTTACATTACAAAAGAACTACAGTCTCCGCTCTAGTATCTAATTATACCACCAAAAAAAAATGCAGTATTCTCATGGGTTACCTAAAAAATACAATAACAACCACAATCAATTATATCCCAACTATTTGGAATCGGCTACATGAATCTTATTCCGTCATTCCATTCTATTTAGAGTCATATATCTGGTGGTAAATTACAAGTTATTAAGTTTCTCTTTACTGTTTTAACCCAGATCAATTTTAGTCTTCCTCTCGTCCTTTTAACACCTTTAATAATTTGCATAATCTCATTACTCATTGGCACAATTACTAGTCTTTATTACATTATCTTAGTCAACTTTCTCTCATTTTATCACTTATTGGTGTTATACCTAAACACTCGCAAAGGAATTCATTCCTAATTCTATCATTTTTGGGTTTGTCACTTAAAAAACAAAAAACAAAAAATGTAGTATCTTACTTTGATAGGCAATAGACTCAACTCAATTTCAGTTCCCTTGAGCTCTCTCCAAATTATAGTCATGCTTTTAAACTAGAGGAACACACCAGCAGTATAAACCATACCTTTTTCTTGATTTCATGTTAACTGTGTCCAATTTAAATTTGGTATCTTCTTTCCTTCTATAATTTCTGGTCAAATGCTCATGTTGCAAAATGAGATTATAGTGGATAGAAAAAGGAAACATTGTTCTTCAAGTTCCTCGGACCAACAACAATAATATTTGAATCTACTTAATAAAGCCTTGATACCACTTATTTGCATGAGAACTATTAGACTGATCCAGAATATGATGAAAAGATAGAAGTTAAAAAGGAAATCACACAAAAAAGGTCCCAAATGAAGAGATGTGAAACAGATATCTGAAAAACAGTTCTCAATCAAAATTTTCTCATTTGTCCATTATCATTATATTTTACATAAGTTGATCTACTTCTTGCTTCCATAACAAAAGTAAATGGTTCTCTGCTTTCAAAAAAAGGAAAGAGAGATGAACCAACGGAGTAAAAGTTTGTCCACCTTACAAGAGGCTATTTCATCTCTAATCCTAAGCATAATAAAGCAATGATAGCGGAAGTCATTCTCATGCTTTATTGAAAATCTATCCCTTCTCTCTTTGTCCAATAATGTTTCGAAATTCATAAACTTGGGTTGTACTTTACAAGACCATACACCATACTAAGCAATCAAAGAAATATAGAGTTTTTGGAAATCCACCTCTTCTTATTGTACTGAATTCTCCTACTTCTGATGTTTTCAAGTACAGAAACATCAGGTTATAGCTTACAAGAGCATACATCATACTAAGCAGAAAAAAAAATTTTAATTAGTTCATTCCCTTCTAGATCTGGCTGTTCCTACGTTTGATGGTTAAATTTTGATACTTTATATTGTACCTATATGAGTAGTTTAAGACAGATAAAGCTCTCCTCTTAGTCTGACACAAAAAAAATTAATATAAAAAATGGTACTTTTTTACTCGAACTCACATTAAATCATATACAATAACTAACCTGCTTCTCCTAAGCAATGGGTACTTGGCTGCTTTTTACCTGCGGACCAATGGCATACTTTAATATTAAAAAAATTAAAAGAAAAAGAAATGCTGTTGTTAATAAGAACAAATTAAGCAGCATTTTTTTATAGTAAGATATAAATCTTTTAATTAATGCTTTTTGCACTAATAAAATTTGATCCTAAATAATACAAGGTCTTAGTCAGAAGCCCAAGATAATATCATACAACACCCATTCAAAAAAGAAATAGACAGATAGATAAATAGATGATAGAAAGATAGATAAATAGATGATCCTGAAAGAGATAGGAGGAACCTGGTGAAGGCAATACAGAAGTGATATTGGCGCGGCTCAATCTGAGATCGTTTTACCATTTCAAGTGTAAAGACGTCTTCGGATTGAACCTCACCAACATCGCTTTCTTTGCTTCCACAACATCCACCAACTGCTCTCAAGAGAATATAAAGAAAGTCCTTCTACCCTTGGCTGCAACAAGAAACGCTTCATGGGCCTTGAACCATGTGCACCATAGGTTGTAAGATTTGAAACTTTCAGATCACAAGGTTGACATAGACTCCGACCAAAAAGATAGAATAAAAGAACAAAGACTAACAAAAAGGCCCCATTTCACGCGAAAAGACAACAGGATTATCATTAGGAATTACATACAATGAAGAAAAGAGAGACCCTTGTGGAGTAGGATGTGGTGAAATTAGTGTTGTTGGTGGTTGGGATAGAAGTGGTGAAGTGGAAACATGATTGCTTGTCTTAAGATAATATAATAGAACTCCGGTGCAAAGGAGGAGGAGGGGGGGTCCTCTTTGACGATGAGCAACGGGCTTGCCTGCCACTCTCTAATGCTATAGTTGACTAGGGTTGAGACCCTCGACACTGGAGCCAATAACAAGGTTTAGTGCACTTGAACCATAAATTTAGTCGATAGAAGTGGGAAGAAAATGGGACGGGCTGATAGATTGTAAGGCCTTGGATCCACCGGCATGATATTGTCCGGTTCTGGGCTGAGCCAAGTGCTCTCTCCCACCCCAGTTTTGTTCTTCGGTCAAAGCCAAGTGCTCTCTCATGAAAATGTGTTATGCATGGGAAGAACATACCTACATTTAATTATAGGATCCCTTCATAGCTAGGTGATGTGAGATCACTACATAGACTCTATTGCTCCATTTTCTTTTCATTAAGAAAATGGCATATGGTATTCACTTGATGATCATGATCATGGGTCATGATTGTGACATTCATTTCTATCATGGTACTAGGTGATTTGGGTGATTTTTCTCATTGCCTTTGATGGGAGATGATGATGGTAGCCATGACAACAATGACTAAGACTACTATGGAGATGAATGATGTATGACAATGTAAATGAATGATCATAGATAGCTTGCACTTGGTAGAACAAACTAAACCTTTAATGGTTGAAGCTTCAAACAACAATCTAAGTGAATCAAGAGGCATGGACATGAAAAAGGAAATGTGTGAGTTTGTTGGAGAGGGAGGGAGGGGAAGGGGAAAGGGGTGACAAGGGAAGTGGAGAGGAAGAAAGGTGAAGGTGGTCGGTCAAAGTGAGGATGGTGAGATCAATGTATACTGGTAGAGTTGCCTCGGGATGGTAATGTGGAGAAGGTGAGTGGAATGATGTCAAGGGGAGCAACTTACTTTAGCGCGTGTCATGCTTAGCTTGTACTCATAAAATCAAACTTCTCCTCTTGCGCATGCACCTGCAATATTCTCCACCAAAACCCCAAACAACCCTTTTTGCACGTACCTCTCCTTTTAACAATTTTAAACCCGTTTTAAGCCTCACGTTAGCATGCTTATATTTACAGTAGGCCTTCGGAGAAAAATTGTTCTCTTGGCTTATTTGGATCTTCCATATAAACAAGGCCCTCAGAATTATGAAGCCTAATTATATGGTCAATTAATAAAAATGAGTAATTGCTCAAGCAAATCAAATCATCTGATTTGCACAATTTTTGGGTGATTGTCCCTTGGATCTCCAAACAAATATTATCTTATGATTTAACAAGAAATATGTCTAAATAATGAAGACTTATGTAATAAAAATACTGTCATTGAATTGTTTATAGAGACTAGAGAGACTATTTGCATAAACTATGAAATACTTGGTAGATATACTATGCAAATAGTCTCTCTAATCTCTATAAACAATTCAATGATAGCATTTTATTAAATCAGCCATTATATATGGACAAATTTCTAGCAAAATCACAAGATGTACCTACTAACCAAGTGATCAACATTTCTAACCTTTAATGTTTGGTCTTAAAATGGGTATTTGATCAAATCGGTCCGGTGAGTTTATAGTCACTGATTATTGAATCTCAAAGCAAAATTAAGTTTTTAAATTATTTGAATAATGATAAGAGTCTATGCAGTAAATATATTAAGATTGGTGGATACACCCACTAGTCCACAGGATTGGAGTATTAAATCTGTATGAGATTTAATTACATTCAAAATTTTGTCCAAAAAAATAAGAATCTACCCGTAGATCTAGTAGTAGTAAAGAAGATGATGAGAGAAAGTGAGAGGAGGGGAATCTTGGGAACAGAAGCGCAGAATGTCAGTGAAAGGAGTGTCTAGAAAGAAGTTTCGGAAGGTACGTACAAAACTCTCTTTCACTCTCGAAATCGCCAACCCAATGCGGAGACACCGGCGCTAAAAAAGCCCTGCCTTGGGCCTGCACCAGGGGACACCAACCTTGGGTTGCTGCCCTTATTTCATCTCTATCATTCTTTTTTAAGTGTCACTTACCCTTCTCTTTTAATATTATAGGGAATGGCAAAAGCCCCTTTTAAAAGCTTATAGAACCAAATATAAAGGGTACCCTCCAAGGGGGGGGGGGGGGGATTAGGGAAAAGATATGTTACACCCAA